>JAJPUD010003870.1:179845-223877 GCA_023553655.1 Myrmecobius fasciatus
GACATGGCTCTCTGCAACAAAGAATTGTCTCAAACCAGTTCCAATTGCTCACTGACGAAAACCATATACACCCAGAGAGAGGGAAATGAAATATGGACCACAACATAACATTTTCATGATCTCTATTGACATTTGCTTGCATTGTGTTCCCTTTCTCTGATTCTTTTTTTTTTCTTGTAGATAGGATTTTTCTTGCATAACTTCTCAAGCATTTCAACATTATTAACATGTAGTGGACTTCCTGCCATCTAGGGGAGGGGAGGGGACTGGGGGTAAAATTTGTAATGGAAAGCTTTGTAAAGATCAATGTTGGGGAACTACCCATATATATGTTATACAAATAAAAAGCTTTAATAAAAAAAAAAAAAAACGACCAGCAGGATGATTTCAGAAAGGCCTGAAGAGACTTGCATGGAGTGATGCCGAGTGAAATGAGCAGAACCAGGAGATCATTATACATGGCAACAAAAATACTATATGACGATCAATTCTGGTGCACATGGCTCTCTTCAACAATGAAATGTTTCAAACCACTTCCAATTGTTTAGTGAAGAGAGCCATATACACCCAGAGAGAAGGATGTGAAATGTGGACCACAATATAACATTTTCATGCTCTCGATTGATGTTTGCTTACATTGTGATTCATTTATCTGATATTTCTTTCGTGTAGATAAAATTTTTCTTGCACAACAATGATAAGTGTGGAAATATGCATACATATATTCAATTTGTCAAGTATTTTATCATAATTAACATATAGTGGATATCCTGCCATCTAGGGGAAGAGTGGGGAGTAGGGGGGAAAATTTTGAAATAGAAAGCTTTATAAGGGTTAATGTTGAAGTATTACCCATACATATGTTTTGCAAATTAAAAAAAACCTTAAAAACAAACAAACAAAAAAAACAATGAAGTGTCTCAAACCAGTTCCAGTTGTTCAGTGAAGAAAGCCATATACACCCAGAGAGAGAGATATGAAATGTGGATCACAACATAACATTTTCATGCTCTCCATTGATGTTTGCTTACATTGTGTTTCCTTTCTCTGATTTTTTTTTCTTGTGGATACGATTTTTCTTGCACAATAACGCTAAGTGTGGAAATACATATACATATATTTGACTTGTCAAGTATTTTAACATAATTAACATGTAGTGGACTTCCTGCCATCTAGGGGAGGGAAGGAGAGGGGGCTGGGGGGGGGAAATTTGTAAGGGAAAGCTTACCCATGCATATGTTATACAAATAAGAAGCTTTAATTAAAAAAAAAAGAAAAGAAAAGAAAGAAGGGAGACTGAAGGTCTAGGGAAGAGTAATAGGAGTGATCACAAAGATGTATGAGAACATACTTGAGGAAAAGTTAAAGAAATAGGGGTCATTTTTACATAAACTCGATAAAGAAGAAAGAAGAGTATTTCATGAATGTTTGAAACATGCACAATGGGATAGGTTGCTTACTAGTTCTGAGTTGATCTGACTAAAGATGATGGTCTATCGGTATGATAAAACAACCGAATAGCTAACCAAGATGATCTCCACAATCTCTGGTCAGGAGTGTTCCCATTGTTTATTCTTTTTCCTATCAATCATTGTGTCTCCCTCATTAGAATGTGAACTACTTGAGGGTAAGGAGTTTCACTTCTGTCTTTATATTCCATATATGAACAGAGTGTTGCTGATATAGTAGGCTATTAATAAATGTTCACCGATTGATTGAGGACTTCCTTAGTCTCATGCTGCCATATCTTTTAAGATATGTTTTACTGCACTTATATTTTGAGCATTTTCTATTTCATCCAACTTGGACTATAATATGTTCTCTGGTCTAATCTTCTCCTTTCTTATTTTCATGCATTTCTGTAAGCTGTACCCTATTCCTAGAATACGCTTCCAAAACAACTATGCCTGTTAATCTATTTCTTCCTTTAAGATGCAGCTTAGATGCCACCTCTTTCATGAAGCCTTCTTTGATAGCCCCATCTAATTCTGGACTAAATAATCTCTAAAGTGCCTTCCAATTCTAGATTTTATGAACCTATTTTGGAATTAGGGAAGAAATTATTTCCATCAACTCTACTATTCCCCTTTTTCTTCTCTTCAAAATTAACAAAACATATGGGAGCTTTTCTGGAATTTCATTTAGTTATTTTTCAGTTGTCTTCAACTGTTCAACCCCATTTGGGGTTTTCTTAGCAAAGCTATTGCAGTGGTTTGTCCATTCTACAGATGAAGAAACTGAGACAGAGAGACTTAGAGACCAGATTTGAACTACCAAAGACGAGTCTTCCTGACCCCAGGCCCAGCACTTTATCCACTGCTAGAAGGAAACTCAGGCTCTGTCTAGTTTATCCCCTTCATTGCAAGAACCTGAGGCCCAAAGGGGCTAAAAGATAGGTAGGTAAGTATAGAGTGATGATTCAAATTTAGGTTCTTTGTCTTCAAAACTAACAGTATTTTCACTGTACCAGATACCTCTTGTATACTATCAACTTCAGAATTAATTCTAGAAAAGAGAGCAGTGCTAACTGGACTAGCTTAAAGCTTTCTCCTGGTGTGGCGTGCTGATATGTACGACTCTCAGGGGCCTGTTTAATCACTGAGCTAGAGCTATTCTAGCATTTTTCCTGAAGTTTGCTATGTCCCAAGCAGATTGATGTTGGAAATTGAAGGAATATACTGGTATTTTTCCTAGAGGAAAGACTAGTTAATGGCCCTCACACTTCAAGAGCATTATTGATGCCTCTTTGTTATTGTCATGGTCATTAAAAAATACAATTGGAATCACACAGCTGGAATCAGTTTAGATCAAAATATTTGTTGGGAAGTCTAAACCTTTCAAAAGAAAGAAATCTTTTTCAGGTTATCTCTACTTTTGTCATTCCTTCTTAAAAAGAAAGAAGTCAGAAGACCTGGGTTACTACCTGAATGACATTGTCAAGCTTCTTATTTTTAATCAGTAAAACAAAGGGATTAGAGTAGATGGTGACAAATTGGATCCTTGCTGGGATCCTCTGAATCTGTTAACCTGTGTTTCCTTAATTTTAAAACCTCTATGTGTATTTCTGAGGTTGCTTTATGATTATTCTTTTAAGTTTAATTTTATCTTAAGACTTTTCTTAAGAAGAAAGTTTTTTCTAGGCAGAAACCCATGAGGAGAGCACAAAATTGCAGATTGTGTTTAACTGAAAATACATTTCTAGCATATGTAGAAAAGATTTGGGACATAACAAAAAATGTATTTTTGACCTAAGTACTTTTTAATTCTACTCATAATACATCTTGTCTCTAAGTGAGGCATCATTTTGGTAAGAAACTTAAAGAGTTTTAATCTTACCTGTGAATTTTCCTATTTGACAGTTGCAGTGAGCCTTAATTTAGAAGACTGAAACAATGACTCAGTCACTAAAGTCTTAAACTGTGGAAAATATAGAGTACATACTCAAAGATAATCTCTAAAGGACCTCAGGGTTAAAGTATTATGAACAGAATGTACTAAGGTCTGTAGTATTTTTTTCAAATATGATATTTGAATGGTTTAAATTTGTTTCTTCAGAGTTCACAGTGGTTGTATAATGCTTAGGCCAATTTGTTCTCCAACCCAAAAGCTATCTTTGACTTCAGAGATGCATAAAATCATTATAGGAAATATCTAATTTTCCTTTTATCTAGTATTTAAAGTTGCATAATTTCCCATCATAGTACATAATCACTTCAGAGATGTTCTCCACTCCCAAAATAAACACCAAAAACTCTTGGATGAAACAGTCCTTTCTTACTGTATGTTGATACTTCCATGTCTTCATCAAAAAATTCTATTTGGACTTGTAATGAATCTGAATGCCTAGAAAGCATACTCTGTGGTTTAACTTCATTCAGTGGTTGGCAATATTGACAATTCAACACAACATAAGTGTGTTCAGAGAATGGGCATACTAGACATAGTCCTGTAAAAATTCTCTGAAGGAATAGTTAGATCAGAACTAAAAAGCCCACCTTCCTTATGCTAAAACACTTTTCTAATACTGTCTTATTAGAATCACAGAATTGGAATTAGAAGGGAATTTAGAGGTCATTTAGTACAACCTTTTCATTTTACAGATGAAGAAATTGATCTAACCCAAGGTCATAGATCTAGTAAGTAGATTCAATGACTTATTCAAGATCACTGAACTGATAAGAAAACCTCTCAGAGCCAGATTCTGAACCTAAGTCCTCTGTCTCTAAATCCAGGGCTAATTCTACTTCATCATATTTGTCTACAAAAGGGCATACCCTACAGTTAACAAAGAATTTCCTTCATTAGGTTGCTAGTGCAATGGTCATTATTGCCATTTTACTGATTGAAGAAAATGAGATTTAGAGAAGTTAAATAATTGACACACATACTTTGTAAATAGTAGAGTGAGTTCTCAAAATTAGGTATTCTGATGTCAAGTTGAATCTTGCCACAATACCATGCAAAATAAAACAAATTTTAGTAAATCAGAAAAAGAGTAGGAGCCAGATCAATCAACAATCACAGTATGTATATGTAAAATTATTATTGTTATTAATTTGTTGCTGTTCATGCTTCATTTTCAAAGAAAACTAATGTCATCATAAGGGTATAGTCTTGACATGTACATGACTTGAGGCAGAGTTGCACAAAGTCATCAGCCACTCTCTCTTCCTCATAGTCATAGAAGGCTAGTAAAATTCAGAAGAAGAAATGTCATCTAGTAAATGCTTTATACTTTACAAAGTAACTTTCCTCATGAAGTATTATCATATTCCCATTTACAGATGGTTGAATCTGAGGTGCAGAGGATTATATTGCTGTATTCTAGAATTGATATACAGTTAATAAACAGAAAATATAGGATTTACATATAGATCTTTTGACAGTAGTGTTTCTGCTACACACACTTTCCTCTCTATTGGAAGCACTTAAGTCTTGGGAAGCAAGAACAAATTTGTTTGGTCATTTTTACCTCAGATATGAGGTCTGTGTTTAGAAAGAAAGAAGGAAAAGTTCTCTGGTATATGCTCTTTGATATATTCATTGGCCAAAAGGACTGACATTAACTCTGGGTGTAAATTGATGAATTAAACAAGGTGTTAGATTGAAAAATAGTAAAACATTATATAAACCTTAAAAATGCCATGGAAATGAATTGTTATTAGAGAGTCAATGTATAAGCTTTGTATATGATGAGAGGGATGGTTTTCTCCTAAATTTGATGGAAAATAATGAATTTGCCAAATTAAACATAAAAGTTATTTTGAGATAAAAACAAGAACTAAGAGTTGAGAAAATTAATGAAAAGGGTAAGAAATAAATTCTCCTTCTCCTCCATTGGTTAAATGAGGGATTAAAATTAGATGATTTCCAGAGTTCCTTCTTATAAATTCTAAGATTCCCATGGCAGAATTCTTTGGAGTTTGAGAACCCCAAAGAACAGAAGATGTACTTATTAAATGCTAAAACATTTTACTGCTACTTTTCTAAAAATTGGCTCTTAAGGACTATAGATTCAAAGCTGGAAGGGAATTTTAGGTCATCTTGTCCAGTCCTCTCATTTTACAGATGAGGAATGAAAGCTAGTCTTCTATGTTAGGCCTTTTTTGCAAGACTGCTGGGATATCCCCTGGTGGCCTCATTTATGACAGGAACTACAGAGTAGAGACAGAAGTCATGGTTAATCCTCTGTTACCCAAAAGCAAATGAAATCTACCTGACTTTAAAATTCAGGTTAAAATTCCACGGAATTAAAATGCATTTAATTCCCAGCCAGTGAAGTGTGTCTCTTTTGGCCTTGGTGGAATGTATAGTTTTCTTTTTCTCCTTTCCTAATTCCTTTTATTAGTGTGTGTCTGTGTCTGTATCTGTGTCTGTGTCTGTGTCTATGTGTGTTTTAAAGCAGCAACATAGAACAAACAAGAATAATGACTCCCATTGTGGATCTAATGTAATTCTGTTTGTTGTCAACATTGAACCTCCCTTAATATACAGCAGGATTTTGAAGTAAATTATCATTTCAAATATCTTTAAAAATAATTGGGACAAGTTACAAGGCCGGTGGAAACTCTGCTTGTCACAGTGTTGCGCAATCAATATAAAATCCTGGCAGGTTATAGAAGGCAAGGATGTGTTAAACTTCTGAACCTCAAAATCGTCAAAGAGACAGATTAGAACAAATTATATGTCAGATTGTTCTAAATAGGAGGACCATTAAGGCACTCCAATATTTCTTTCCAGTTTCCATGTTGCTGTTTTCTTCCCCATTGGCTATTAACCTTTGATGGGTGACTGCAAAATATTGCTGTCTTCCCTCTGTGTGTATTTATGAGATAACCCATGAAACTCCAAAGTGGTACTAAAGATAAATATTTCCAAAAGCAACAGCCCTTTGTGGAATAAAACTTTTTTTTTAAAAGCCATTGTAGAAACTATTAAAGATTACTGGTTAGCCTGGGGAGGTAGGCATTACTAAGGTCACGGGAAAAAAACAAAGGCTCTGAGCAGAATACTCAGCTAAATTGTTTTTTTGTTTTTGTTTTTGTTATTGTTTTTTACTTGTGGCCAGCCCCAAAACATACTTCATATAATGACCAGCTGTGAATAGGCCTCCTGCCCAAAATCTATGTTGTTTGGCTAGCTCTACTCTCTCTGTTATTCAGTTCTAGGAAAAACAAGATAGGATATTAGGATTTAGAGCTTGAGGGAAGCTTAGAAATCATTGTCTATTCACATCATTTTGTATATGAGGAAACCTTGGCTCATAAAGAGCTGGTGACTCTTTATGAAGTAAAATCTCCATATAACCCCCAATCTCACTATGAGCCATTAGTTTCAACCTCCCTGTCAAAATGGAGACTTCTGCCTATGAAGAAAAGGAGCTGAAGTGTCACTATTGGGACTATGTCCCAAAGAGATCATAAGAGGGAAAAGGATCCACGTGTACAAAAATGTTTGTTGCAGCCCTTTTTGTAATGGCAAGAAATTATAAACTGAGTGGATGCCTATCAGTTAGAGAATGGCTGAATAAATATGGTATATGAATGTTATGGAATACTATTGTTCTATAAGAAATGATGAGCAAGCTGATTTCAGAAAAGCCTAGAAAGACTTTTTTTTCCATATTTCTAAAATAATTTTAATAGTTGTACAAAACAGGAAACATTTACTAAAAAAAGACCTTTTGGGTTTTTTGTTGTTGTTGTATCAGAGCAATCCCAGCAATGCAGTAGGACTCATTTGGAATAGTAATTAAAACAAAACCAAAAATACCCCACATCATTTGTCACTAATTAGTATTTTACAAAGATTTAAGTTTTGAACAATTTTTATTCACTCAAATATGTATACTGAGCACCTACAAATTTAAAATTATCAGCCTATGATAATAAATTTACATCTGTCCCTCCCATCTATAGCATATATCTTTTCAATGAAAAAAAAAGCAAAGGTATAAAAGCACAGGATAGTTATTTCTATTCTTCTGAAAGATTGCTTTATGAATTCTGAAAATGAATGCATAGGAAGAAGCTCATCAGGAAGCAGAATAATAAAGTTCATATCTATCTGACAACCTAATAAATCTGATACACCATAGCTTTTCCTTTTATTTTTTTGCAAGAACATTCCATACAAAAGTAATTAAAACATTAACTGTATTGAGTTTACAATTGAATATTTGAAAAGAAAATCTGCACAATGTTACCATTTAAAATTTTACATGGCTTATTAACTGGTTGCATTGAAAAAAGTTTTTCCCTATATACTTTGCATTCTTTTTAACTCTTCTTCAAATATCACAAGAAGAGCTATCACTATTTACAAGTACCAAATAAGGATGCAGGAATCTTCAAGCTCAGTTATTCAAATTATTCACCATATCTATGGTAACTTTCCAGTACTTTGAATGAAATGAAGAGCTTTTAATACACTTGGCACCTTCAAGAGATGCTAAGAATTCCGTTTATAAGGAAAATACACTGAGCCTAGAAAAACTTACATAAACTGATGCTGAGTGAAGTGACCAGAACCAAGGAAATTGTACACAGTAACAAGAAGATTATGTGATGATCAGCTGTGATGGACTTAGCTCTTCTCAGCAATGTGGTGATCCAAGACAATTCCAATAGTATTATGATAGAAAATGTCATCTGCATCCAGAGAGACAACTATAGAGATTGAGTGTGGATCGAAGCATACCACTTTCATTTTTTTCTGTGTTTTTTTCCCTTGTGGTTTTTCCCTTTTGTCCTGGTTTCTCTCTCCCAACATGACTTCATATGGAAATATATAAAGCACACACACATATAATCTTTAAAAAAAAAAAAAAGAAAAGGTGGATCCCAGACAAAAATAAACCCTCCTCTGTGGGGAGTTCCTGAATATTTCAGCTCTCCTGAATTATCATTAAGGGTCACAAAACTATAGTAGTCACCATATCATCTATAGGTGCTCTAATTCTTCATAGGACAGTTATATATCAAAGATGATGTACCCTTGTGCTCAAGGAGCAATGAAATCATTGTGCTTCTCTCTTCCCACTTAAGTGGCCACCACCCAAGTTCATATCTTCCTCAACTTTTCCATAGACTTTAAGCAGCCTCCTGAATGGAGAGTAGAAAGGTTGGAGGCAGAGGCCAGTTCTTCCTCCTCATAAGTGGACAAATTAATATCCTGAAAGCAAAGATATTAAACTGGCAGCAGCAAGCTGCAAAACTTTTTGAGTACAGCTGGAACCAAATTAAAATGAATAAAAAAATAAATAAAAACACAACATAGATAATGCTAATTTGTGGTTTGCTAGGTTAGTTTGCCATTAGCAGGAATCTGTTTCTACTTAAATGTGATACCAATACCCTACCCTAAAGAATAGGGCTAACCATAGCCATCAGGCCCTACCTCATAGAACTCCAGTGGCTTTAGCGAGAATAAAACACAAATTCCTCTGATTAGTATTTAAAGCCCTTCACCATCTTGCTCCAGCTTTCCTTTCTAGCAAATTACACAGAACTCCTCTTCACACACCTTGTACTAAGGCCAAACAAGTCCACTTGCTGTCTCTCATATATAACATCCTGTTTCTATGTCTTTGTATAGGCTGTCACCCAAACCTGGAATGTACCCTGTCCTCTCCTGTCTTTTGATATTAATGACTTTTTTCAAAATTTAACTCAAGTATTGTCTCTTGGGGATGCCTTTCCTAATTTGGGTACATACTGTTTCCTCCTATTTCCCAAATAAGTTATTAGTTCTTTGCAGGCAAGGATTATTGCATTTTTAATTTTTTTTTATTTACAAAACATATGTATGGGTAATTCTTCAACATTAACCCTTACAAAGCTTTCTGTTACAAATTTTTCCTCCCTACTCCCTACCCCTCCCCTAGATGGTAGGATATCCACATGTTAATCATGTTAAAATACTTGACAAATCGAATATATGTACACATATTTCCACACTTAACATCTTTGTGCAAGAAAAGTCATATCTACAAGAAAGAAAAATCAGAAAAAGGAAACACAATGCAAGCAAACATCAGTTGAGAGCATGAAAATGTTATGTTGTGGTCCACATTTCATATCCCTCTCTCTGGTTGTACATGGCTTTCTTCACTGAACAATTAGTAGTGGTTTGAAACATTTCATTTTTGAAGAGAGCCATGTCCATCAGAATTGATCGTCATATAGTATTGTTGTTGCCGTGTATAATGATCTCCTGGTTCTGCTCATTTCACTCAGCATCAGTTCATGCAAGTCTCTTCAGGCCTCTCTGAAATCGTCCTGGTGGTCGTTTCTTATAGAACATTAATATTCCATAACATTCATATATCATAATTTATTCAGCCACTCTCCAATTGATGGGCATCCATTCAGTTTCCAGTTTCTAGCCACTACAAAAAGGGCTGCCACAAACATTCTTGCACATGTGGGGCCCTTTCCTTCCTTTATGATTTCTTTGGGATGGATTATTGCATTTTTGACTATGTATTCCTACCACTTAACTCATGCTGAGCACTTAATATTTATTGAACAAAAAGCCTTTCCTGATCCCTCTTCCCAATAGCTAGCAGCTCTACATACTTCTTTATTTCGCATTCAATCTGCATAGATTTTTATGTGTAGTGTTTTTCCCTAATATAATATAAACTCCTTGAAAATAAGGATTGGTTTCATTGTATGTGTGTGTGTATGAGCATGCACATGCACACACATGTGTACCTTGGCAATTAATGCATTCATAGTATAGTAAGCAATTAATACATTTTTATTAACTAATTGATTGAATATCACATCTGCCGTTCCAGAAGCTTCCCATTTACTGCTAAGCCCTATATAAGGTCAATTTTTTCCCCTAAAAAGACTTAATTCAGGATTTCTTTTTGACTTTCACTTGCCAAAATATTTGACTTGTGAGAAATATTTACAAACATGTTGAACTGAGTTGAGTCAGTGATGTAAGTTATTGGGTTTTATGTAAGACTTCTCTACTGAAGAGAGATCAGATTTCAGTGAAGGAAAATAAATGAGTCCACATGATAAACATTAGCCCTAAAAGTAAGAAAACTGTCTTCTAATGAATGGAAAATTGACTACCTCTCAAATCCCCATTCATAAGTGAAATGGAAAGCAAACTTCTTTTCTTGAGTAGTAAGTAGTCTCACTGTCAGGCAATTTAGATCATTTGGATCAGTTTCACATACATGCCAGTGACAGGGGTTAAGGACCCAAAGCTTATTAAAAAGAGCAATTACTATCAAGTGCTCTCTGCAGTTGCCACTCAGACAGACATTGACACTATAAGACCCTGGTGTTTGCAAGGAGGAGAAAAAGATCAATAGAACTGAATAGGTTTCTAAAAAGGATGCAAGGGCCAAGTAATGTAAGAATACTTACAGACTGAGTACTGGCCTGAGAGGAACAAAGGATTGATCGCCACAGCTTGCTTCATTCAGCCTATGGCAAGAGAAGAGAAAAAGACGTAGAAGAGTGGCATTTGAATAGGCTTCTGGGGAACATGGATGCCAAGGATGCATCCAGATACTACCTGCCAGACAAGCTTTTGTAAAAAATTCCAAAGTGAATGGGAGATTGAGTACAAAATGCATACCAAAGAAATAAGAAACATCTTGGGCATTTCTAACCAATCAATAAAATATTTATTTAGGATCAGACATTGTAGTTTAATATTGCATCTCCCACACATTCAGGGATCTAGGAATAAGTGCAGCAGGTGACAAATTCTTGACATTTAGGGGACACATCCAAGAAGTTGTATTAGAAATGAGATTTTTTTTTTCCACAACCAGTTTTTGGCTCAGAAGATAATAGCCAAAATCAACAAGCCAAGAATTATCCTTACCTTAGACTTTGCTGTGTTTGGATCTTCTGAAACCTATTTAACCTATTTTTACAGTAGGAACTTGTTTATCAGTAGCTTATTGTGTATTGTGCTAGGTGATGACAATAAATACAAAGAATAAATTACTTGGGACTTCATCTTAAGGACATTTTTTTTTGTGAGTGAAACCAGCCAAATAGGCAATATCCTTTGGCATAACTATTTGCTAGGCAGAGTTTATATTCAACCATCCTCTACACATTTCCCAATGACATCACTTTCATCACTCTCTCATATAAAGTACTTGGTGTTTTCATATTACTCTGGTTTCTCCTCTTAGAGAAAAAATGATTAAAGATATTGGGGTGAAAAAGGATGGACATTTATTATCTGGGACTTTTTACATGGCAAACTTATTTAATTTCTCTTTCCCCCTACCTTCCATGTTCCTCTCCAGTAACGGTGTTGGTTCCAATCAGATGTTGAAGCTCATTGGAGGTGGATTTGTAGAAACAGAAAACACTCCTTGTGGGGATTATGATACTTAATTGATAGATACTATTGATATTGATTGGCTATCAATATCAAAGCATAGCAGAAAGCCATGCTATCAGAACAAAATGCAGAGCTAAAATTTAAATGAAACCAATATTAATCATTTGACCTTGTTAATCAGTTGATCTTCTTGAAAGTTTGGACTACAAAGGTGTAAAATTATTATTATTATTATTAAGAAAATACTGAACTAAGAAACCTCAGAAGTCAGCTCTGAGAGTACTACAACACAACCATTATTAGGAGCTCTTTTTTGGTGGCCTGATTTATATCGACAAAGTGAACTATAAAATGACATGGTCATTTTAAAGTTCCACTGGTGCATAATAGCAACACAGCTGTGGCTAACAAGTATTGTGAAGGATGAGAATTTCATACAGAGGACATACATGCTCTACTTAAATATGGAAGAGTTAAGTGCTGTATTGAGGCCTCAGTGGACCTTAACTAAAAATCAGTATCTCTTATTTAAAGCTGTCATTTTAAATGAGGCACTACTCTGCAGTAACTACTCTACAAAAAAGAACCACATAGCTACTAAACTCCACAATGCCTCCAGGAAAGCATTTTCTTTACTGCCAACATTTTAAGTGTTAAGTTTAGAATGATGTTTTCAACATGTTTCCTCACCTTCCTATATTTGGTTTTAGAAATAGAGGAAGCCATAATCATTTCAGTGTTTTAGAGTGACTGGAGGCAAAAACAAAACAAAACAAAAAACACCAAATTTGCTTTCTTTTCAAAGCAGCCTCTTAGAAGAGGCAAGCATCCAAGTTTTATTAACTTTGGATTTTAACAGTAGCACAGCCCTAGTGGACACCAAACGCCTGGCCATTGAAGTATCCTTCATTGTTATGTATTCAGAGCCCAGAATGCAAGCTGTTCTCATAGAACAATAAAATGTTAGCACCTACTAACCTAGTTCTAAAAGCTCATCTTCTCCAGCCTCTTAATTTCATTGATGGTTGGGTTTGTGAGAGTAGGAACCTAAAGATAGAATTCCTAATCACCTTTCCTTATATTCTGAGAAAAAGAAATCCTGACCGTAGGAAACCCCACATGATAAACAGGATTTGAGGGAGGAGATAATTATTGAATTTAAGCTCCCTGGATTTCAACTAGTAATAGAGAGATAATTTCCTTCAAGACCAGAGAATAGGAATAGACCTTTAAAAAGTTATAGCCTGAAGAAATAGCGTAGTTGATCAGTGGCGTAGGATAGAATCACAGGACAAACTAGGCAATAACTATAGCAATTTAGTGTTCGATAAACCCAAAGACTCCAGCTTCTGGGATAAGTACTCATTATTTGACACAAACTGTGGGAAAATTGGAAACTAGTGTGGAAGAAATTAGGGCTTGACCCACATCTAACACCACATTCCAAGATAATATCTAAATGGGTTCATGATCTGGATATAAAGAATGATATTATAAGTAAATTAGAGGAATGTAGTATAGTTTACCTCTCAGACCTGTGGAGATGGAATAAATTTATGTCCAAAGAAGAAGTGGAACTCTTAATTGAACACCAGATAGATAATTTTGATTATATTAAATTAAAAAGGGTTTGTACAAACAAAACCAATGCAGTCAAGATTAGGAGGGAAGCAATAAATTGGGAAATCGTCTTTATATTTAAGGGCTGTGATAAAGGACTCATCTCTAAAATATATAGAGAATTGTCTTATATTTATAAGAATTCAAGCCATTCTCCAGGCAATAAATGGTCAAAGGATATGAACAGACAATTTTCAGAGGATGAAATTAAAACTATTTCTAATCATATGAAAAGGTGCTCCAAATCACTATTGATCAGAGAAATGCAAATTAAGACAACTCTGAGGTACCACTACACACCTGTCAGATTGGCTAAAGTGACAGGAAAAGATAATGACAAATATTGGAGGGGATGTGGGAAGGCTGGAACACTGACACATTGTTGGTGGATCTGTGAATGGATCCAGCCATTCTGGAGAGCAGTTTGGAGCTATGCTCAAAAAGTTGTCAAACTGTGCATACCCTTTGACCCAGCAGTGTTTCTACTGGGCCTATATCCCAAAGAGATCTTAGAGGAGGGAAAGGGACCCACATGTGCAAGAATGTTTGTGGCAGCCCTTTTTGTAGTGGCTAGAAACTGGAAACTGAATGGATGTCCATCAATTGGAGAATGGCTGAATGAATTATGGTATATGAATGTTATGGAATATTATTGCTCTGTAAGAAACGACCAGCAGGACGATTTCAGAGAGGCCTGGAGAGACTTGCATGAACTGATGCTGAGTGAAACGAGCAGAACCAGGAGATCATCATACACGGCAACAACAATACTATATGATGATCAATTCTGATGGGCATGGCTCTCTTCAACAATAAAATGCTTCAAACCAATTCCAGTTGTTCAGTGAAGAAAGCCATATACACCCAGAGAGAGGGATGTGAAATGTGGACCACAGCATAACATTTTCATGCTCTCGATTGATGTTTGCTTGCATTGTGTTTCTCTGATTTTTCTTTCTTGTAAATATGATTTCTCTTGTACAAAAATGATAAGTTTGGAAATATGTATACATCTATTCGATTTGTCAAGTATTTTAACATGATTAACATGTAGTGGATATCCTGCCATCTAGGGGAGGGGTAGGGAGTAGGGGGGGAAAATTTGTAACAGAAAGCTTTGTAAGGGTTAATGTTGAAGAATTACCCATGCATATGTTTTGCAAATAAAAAGTTTTAATATAAAAAAAGTTATAGCCTGAGTATTAATAGTTATGGTCTTCTGAGGACAATCCAGGGACTCAGTGCCTCTTCTCTTCCTCTATCTCCCTTACCCCACAAATTATTCCTTTTGTCGTTCAGACTTTTCAGAGTTGGATATCATTGTCCATCACATTTCCTTGGCAAAGATACTGAAATGGCTTGCTATTTCTTTCTCCTGATCATTTTATAGATGAGGAAACTGAGACAAACAGGGTTAAGTGACATGGTCAGGCTCACATAGCTAGTAACTATCTGAGGTATATTTGAACTTAGAGCACTTGACTTGGAATCAAGAAAACCTATGTTATTTCATTTAGCTGCCCCTACACTATTATAAATTGCTGTTTTAGTCCCAGTGTCATTCTACATTTTGCAATTCCAAATACTGTCTCTAATATCTCTGCTTCAAAAAAAAAAAAAAAAAAAAAAAACCTACCCTGGGACATTGGGCTGCAGTAGTATAGATTCTAAGATTTGCAGCAGTCTTCTTTAGGAAGGAGTCCTGACACTTTGTTCTCTAAGGTATGCGTATCTGACCCAACATCAAAGAGTATAATTTTAAAAAACTTACCTACATTCATCAGTTAATGAACATCATGAGCTTCTTGTATATCAAGCATCTGCCCGATGCTAGGGACGCAAAAACAAAAATAATCTAGAGCTTAGGTTGGTGGTCTGGGAGGTTCTGCTGCTTCCAAAGCCCTTGGGCTTACCTGCCCATTAGTGGCAATTGGTAGATAGTTACTGGTGGTAATGGCAAAAATGACAGGTGCCTTATACCACAAGAGTTGCAGCCTCTTAATGATGACTGCAAGTTTTTTCTTGAAGCAATTCATGTGGCTAGAGGTTGCTACTGCTCTTAAATCTGGACTTAGGGTCTTGGGCTTCTTCCATTAGAGTGAGAGGAAAGGTGCTAGTAAGACTAACTACTTCCTCTCCTTCTAGGGGACCATACTGCTTCAGCAGGGTTAGGTTTTTTGCCAACCTATGATAATACTTAAAATAGAAGTAATAATAGTATTAATAATTTAGCATGTTTCATGATTTACAAAGTATTTTTTCTTGCAGAGATTCTGTGGGGTAGGTAGTACAGATGAAAGACCCTGAGACTTACGTTAAAGAACTTTTCCCTAGTAGCAGGCACCATATATTTAAGAGAGTAGCCTTGAACCCGGGTCTTATGACCTGAAGGCCAGTCTTCAGTTCATCTGAAGAATTGTGCATAAATTAGATTTCAGAGATTGTATCACATTAATTCAATCAAGCAAGGAGCCCTGGAGCTAGCAGGGTTCTGAAGTAGCCTCAGCTCAAACCACAGGAAACTTTCACCTCCCAGACAATGTGAGGAGTAAGGAGTCTGAATCCAGGAAGGTTGAAGGAACCTCTGCTGATAAAGAGCACCAGGACTAGCTGTGCTGCAGAGTCACAGTACTGAGCGAGAAGGAATCAGCATACCTGGGGAGTACAGAAGCAGTGAGGGCCGTGACATTGTGGGGTGGTGAACATTTGCAGGAAGGTGGAGCTTTAGTTTGGGGTTTCAAGTCAGAGGGAAAGCTGAAGTAAAGTCAAGAGGGAGCATCTTCCCCATCCCAGGATTAGAGGTGGTTACACTAATAAATTTTCATTAAAAAACAAAAATGAGTCGGCAAAGGAGAAAGAACCCAACCATAATAAGTTACTATGGGAATAGGAAAGACTGGGATTCATCTTCAGAGGAAGACATTGAAGTAAAAAAAAAAAAAAGAGCTTCTCCTTCTCCAAGGAATAATGTTAATTGGTTACCTCCCCAAAAAGAATTTATACAACTCAAAAAGACTTAAAATCAAATTAGAGAGATTGAGGAAAAAACAAATAAGCAAAAAAAGAATCATCCAAGAAAAATAAGACTATTATGAAAGGAAAGTCAATCAACTAGAAAAGGAGACCCAGATTCTTTCCATTCCTTCTTGCATTTCATTTCCCCATTTTTCTTTCAACTTTCTTTTAAGATCCTTTATGTAATCTTCGAAGAAAGCCTTGTGAAATGGGGACCAACCCATGTCTCTCTTTGGGACTTCTTCTGGAGTTGCTTTGCCTTTAGGAACTTCAGGATTTGAGGTCTGTTCTTCTCTTTCTCCATAAAAGCTGCCTATGATGAGAGTTCTTTTTGGTTTTTTTATTCATTTTTTTAAGGCTTGAGGTTTGTTCAAAGCAAAGTAGTGACAGCTGCTTTAATTTGCTCTGGGGCAGTTCTGCTGATTGATTTCCAGTGCTGGGTAATGGTGGCTAGGTCCAGTGTTCCTCCCCAGGCTCAGTGGTTTACAATTTACTTTTTACAAAATGCAAATCTGACAAACCACCTGCTAGCAACCAGGACAGAGTATCCTAAGAAGTTCACAGAAGATTCCCAGGTGCTTGGAAGCTATGATGCTTTGGTTCCTGGCCCCAGCTTCTTACCCCAGTTTCCTTATGCTGTGATCTGGGTTCAGCAGACAGTCCCCCTGCCTAATTGAAACACACCTATTCTGAGGTTCTTCCTAGGTATCTTCTTCTAGAAATTTGTTGTACTCCCGATATTTGTGGATTCTTTGACTCCAAAACCACTTTAGAGGCTTAATCTGCTGTTGGTTTGAGAGAAGGTTAGAGGAGGTCACAGAGTCATGTCTGTACCCCACCATCTTGGTTCCACCCCCCAGAAGTGAGATCCAGATTCTTAAAGAAGAAAATAATTCTTTGAAAATTAGAATTGGGTGAGGGGAAGCCAGAGAAGCTGTAAGAGATCAAGAAATAACAAAACAAAATAGAAAGAATAAAAAAGTAGGGGAGAATTTGAAACATAAGAAAAACAGCATATCTAAAGAACAGATGAAAAGAAAATATAAGAATAATTGGATCACCTGAAAGCTGTGGCCAAAAAAAGAACATTTATTATTTCTCAGATATATATTGTATCAAAGAAAATTGTCCTAAAGTGGCAGGACAAGAGGGAAAAGTAGAAATAGAAAAAAATCTTTGGGGCTTCTTCTGGAGTTGCTTTGCCTTTAGGAACCTCAGGTTGAAGTCTGTTCTTCTCTCTCCATAAAAGCTGCCTATGATGAGAGTTCTTTTTGTTTTTTTTTTATTCATTTTTTTAAGGCTTGAGGTTTGTTCAAAGCAAAGTAGTGACAGCTGTTCACCTCACAGGGATCCTACCAGAAAAGCACATAGCAACATTATTGCTAAATTTTAATCCCCCAGATCAAAAAGAAAATTTTACAAGTAACAAACAAACCCAATTCAAATATGCTGAAGCTACAATTAGAATTGCACAGGATTTATCAGCAGGTACAATAAAAGACTACAGTTCCTGGAATATGATATATATATATCAACAATCAAAAGAACAAGCCTGCTGCCAAAAATATATCCAGAAAAATTAAGCATAATGTTGAATGAAAAAAAAAAGAAAGACATTCAGTGAACTCACAGAATTTCAGGATTGTTTCAAACCTGAACTTAATAGAAAATTTAACATTAAGAACCAACATCAAAGTTCAAGGAACTTGACAGGGAAAATCTGTTTATGTTTTATATGTAGAAATGTAAATCATGTCTGAAATTGACAATAATTGGAGGGTTCATAAGAAAGATTAGGACAGAGCTGAATAAGAACTGATTCTCAAAAGCAAAACTGTTTAGGAAAAGGTAAAAACAGTAATTATGTTATGTGAATTAGGTACAGAGGAAAAATTGACCATAGAATCCTTACATGTGGTAGTTTTGAAAACCTATTCACATTGGGAATGGGTTAAATAGTGAAACATGTATGCACACACACACACACACACACACACATTACTAAAGTAGAAAAGTTAGCAGGGATAGAAAATGAGATATATACAAACACATTAACAAGGATAAGTAGAATTTATTAGGAAAAAAATAGGGCTAGTAACTATTGATCTCAAAGTTAAAGTTTCAGTCAAGAAAGAAATATACATCATATATCAGCCATATTAATATTGTTTTAGATGCGTATGTATAAATATGTGTGTCTATGGATGCATGTAGATATATGTATGTGTGTGAATATGGATCTCTCCATCACAAGTCTAATGGAATTGGCCAGAATTACTATCACAGTCAAAGAGCCAAGTCCATCACAGTTGATTGTTATATCTTCTTGTTGCTGTAAATGATGTTCTTTTGGTTCTACTCACTTTGCTTAGCATCAGTTCATGTAAGTCTCTGCAGGAATTGGATATATTTTCTTGAAGCAAGGCTTCATTTGTACAGAGCTTTTTTTGCAAATAAAATAACGTGCTTCACAAATACCTTGAATGTACTTTTGATAAAGGTTAAGTATATTTGGGCTGGTAAATAGAAAGACAGTATGGAACAGTGAAGAAAGGATTAGATTTATTCTGAAGGGACTTGAGTCTGAATTCTAGTACACTCTTCTATCTGTGAGGCCACAAGCAAGGCGTCTTACCTTTCTCAGAATGTTTTGTCATCTGTAAATGGGAACCGTATTTAAATTGCGTACTTCTCCAGGGTTTTTGTGAGGAAGTTGTTTTTGAAAATCTTTAAAGAACTATTCAAATAAAAGTTACTATCATTGTCTTGGTATCTGGTTTTAGGCTAAAACATTTCTATACCAGGAAGTCAGAATCATGGTGTACTCTTCGCATATGAAGACCTGGAATGAATAACTAAATCTCTGTAAATACATAACCATTCTCTTTCTGTCTTGCAGTGACATTACACCTCCTGGAGAACAAGTGAGCAAAAACAGTCGGACTAGAGTGGCTTCACGATTTCCCAAGTTATCCCGGAATCATCCAAGAGAGCCCCGAAATGTGGAACCACAGAGTGGTGACCTCTGATCCTTTTGCAGGCTTCCAGATGCTGGTGCTGTGTACTTTTCAAACTGGCCCAGAGCTTCTGACCTTTCTGAGGCAGCTGGCTCCTTAGCCTCAGAGGAAAAATCAGTCATGCTACATTAATCCTGAAAAAAGGACAACATCCACACTGTGGTTTCTCACTCTGATTAAATAGGTCACCCAGAAGGCAGCACGTGCTCATTGTCCTAAAGAAAAAGGCTCCTCACCTGGAGATGCAGTCGCATTCTAACTGATTTCCCCTTGGCTGCTGCCTGTTTGCATTCAAATTTTCCCAGCTGTGCCTGTCCCAGGCAGTCTGAGATTCACTGCCCTTGGCCTCTTGCAGGAGACACATTATGCAGCAGGTGGGAGGTGCAAGGAGCACCAGGTCAGGAGACCAGATGCCTTTGTTTCTGAAGTGCACAACTGAGATGTTTTTCACTTTGTCAGAAAGCTATGATTGAAAACCACCTCTTGACTTTTTCCTTTGGGGGGAAATAGGATGACTGTTACTTTGTTTTTTCTATGTAACTACTACCCATAGACTTCTTACTATCATTTGGGGGCTTTCTGTGTATGTTAAAATATATATCAAGCAGAATAGTACAAGTGACCCAAATAGCTTTTTCCAGGTATCTCTTTTCTAATGGTATATTTCCTGTGACTCCTTTGGGGAAGAGCCTAGTAAGTCCAAGATTTTGTTGGCTTTTTATTTTTAAAATAATTCCTTTGTTTTTGCCACTGATTGGGGGACAGCCCTAAATATAGGTCTTTCCCCAAATAAGACTGAACAGTTTAATAAGAAAGTTAATACCAAGGTAATCCAGCCTTGAATGGAGTTCTCAGGCTTTTGTTGGGTCCCATGACAGATTGTCAACTTGGCTGTTACAGAAATCCTCTATAGCATTAAAACTGGAGCCTTTTGGGGCATTCTTTTGTCATTCAACATATGAAACAGGTTAGAAATGGCAAAAAAGACTCAATCTTTGTTTAAAAAAAAAGTATATCTTGTGCCTTAGGGTAACTCAGAGGCTGAAAAAAATCAGTTAGGGGTTGAGTTCCTGAGCTTCCATACTGTACTGCTCATCTCACTGGCAATTTAGGATTGAAATATTTTTGGCTCTCATTATTCATCTTTCTCTCCTCCTAAAATCATGTTTTGATTTGTTCCCCCTCTTTTCCTAAATGTAGGTGTTTTTGGTAGATTTTCCCCTACCATATTTTCATTTGGAGAGCCTCCCTGTTTCCCCATTATTGGAACATTCAGTTTAGATATCAGATTGGGGAAAGGGAGCATTAACTTCAAAGTGGTATCACCTACCTGGAACTTGGGAAGAAAGATAAAAATTTCATGTATGACCTCAACAGTTAGGGAAAAGGACCAAAAACAAAAATATGTAACCTCCATCAACCAAATATAACTTTATTTTCATGGTGCTCTGTACTTAAATGAGACAGTCTCATAAAGCTGTGAGTCAATATGATACCAAAATATACAAAGAACAAATCAATACATCCTAACAAAATCATGAGATGTTCCTCCCACTTTTCCCCATAGCCATGGAGATCAATTTTAAGCTGGAAGCTTCAGAAATTAAAGCTGGCCCAGAAGTACAGAATGGGCTGGAAAGCAGATTTGTGAAGAAAGGTGAATGAATTTGCGATTATGAGATAGATACCATGTCATAACCATGTAAAAATATGGGAATGGTAATTATTAAAAGACTAGCACTGCACTCAGTCTGCAAGCAATTTGAAATGTATTTCAGTCAATAAACTTTTATTAAGCATCTAGTATGTGTCAGGAGGCAAGATTTAGGAGAAACATCCATCTGTTCAAAGAAATTCTTTCTTTGTGTCATTACTAGATATTTCCCAAAGGAGAGTTAGGCCTTCTTTCTTCTGAAACTTAAAAAAAATAGTCATTGGGGATATTTTGATTGTTGCCCTAGAAGGAGGTAAAGCCTAGACTTTATAGGAACCCACCATTCAAGTGATTCACACAAGGTTAAATTATAGAGAAGAAATTAGAACTTGGATTTAATTAATAGATAAAAACAAAAACAACCACCACCCCAAAACCCAGGTACCAGTAGGTCACCTTATTGTTGGCTTTCTGGAAATTTAGAATGTGTGAAGAACAGACAGACTATAAGGAAGGAGGCAAATTATCTTCCCTGGCAATATCCATACTCCATCATAGCAAGGGAACCCTAGGAGGCATTTATTAGGAACATTGAATTACCAGTTATAGGAATATTTGTCCCTAGTATTCCATGGAAGATTTCTTTGAACATCTGGGATTGAACATATCTGTAAGTTACATAAACAGGGATAGTTTAAAAGCCAAAATGACCCTGTATCTCTATTTGATCCTGTATCTTGTTTTTGGTTTACTATATATTGGTTATTTTGAGGGTTTTCTTTGTTAACTCCACTTTGCAGTGGTAAAGAATAACATCTCAGAAAAAGCCAGGTGCCAACAGGAAGGATTATTTTAAATATCTGTGGACAGCTCCCATATGTTATTAGGTAGCCATAACATTTTATCTCTAGTGGTTAAGATATATATATAAAAATCCACATGTTGATTGACAAGCCTTTTTTCCCCTTGTTTTTGAGGGAGTTGTTGACTTAAAATTTGCTTACAGTGTGAATCTGTGTTCATCTTTAAACATCTCATCATAATTCTCCCCCACTAAAAAAATCTGCCCATCATCAAGGAACCAAGGCAGACAAATGCTAAACAGGAAAAGAATTACGCATGTTGCCCATATTTTTGAAATCACTGTTTTTTTTTAGCTTCACTCTTCACTGAGTGATTTTTTTCTCTGCTTTTCCCATATTTAGATTTTTTTTTAAAAAAATCATTCAGTTGATGACCCAGAGGAAAACATTAGAGTTCCAAATTGCACTTGTTCTGCCTATTAGCATCCAACTCCCTGTTTTAAGATAGTGTAGAAATTCTGGAATCATCTTTAATGTACAGATCATCTTCTGCTAATTTTAGCTCAAAGGAACACATGACACAAAAATTACAGCAACTACATATAGCCTTAACTTTGGAATCATGTATAATTCACTGCAATTATCAATCCACTTAACACTTCAGAATTTTCTCACCCATTGCCTCATATGAGGTTGGGTGAATTGTAAGAAAATGAGGCAAATAGGAAACAAATCAATAGATTTCTATAGAAACAGAGTTAAAACATAAGTGTATGCACACTTGTCACAGATCATAAGAATGCTAATGGCACTTTTGAACCTAAGATCATAAAGCTCTGTGTCTTTCCCTCCCCAAAACACAGCCCCAACAGGTTCATTTCTTCCCTTATCATCTTTCTCTGATGTTATGGTCTATATTGTGAGTAGCTGATAATGATGGATGGAAGGAAGAAAGGAAGAGAGAAAGAGGGAGAGAAGTAGGGAGGAAGAAAGGAAGGAAGGAAGAAAGGAAGAAAGGAAAAAAGGAAGAGTTTAGAAAAGTGTTGACCAGTTCTGAAAAATTTAATATTCTTTTTGCTCTTCATTAATCCACATGATCATATTTAATCTCCTGAACAGATGGATAAAATCACTCCAAGAATATTTTAAATTATGCCTTGCCAAAATCTATAAAATATATAGAACATTTAGAGTACCATCTCTTTCATCTCAGGGAAGAAGATGGGAGAGAAAATAAATGCTTAATTGAAAAATAAAAAAGATTTTAAAGGACTATCTCCCACTTCAGTTCTCCCAGACCCCTCAAAAGGCAGCCATCTAGGGTCAGCTAGATGGCCCAGTGGATAGAGCACCAGCCCTGAAGTCAGGAGGATTTGAGTTCAAATGTGACCTCAGACACTTAATATTTCCTACCTGTTTGACCCTGGGCAAGTCACTTAACCCCCATTGCCTCAGCAAAAATGCAAAAAAAAAAAAAAAAAAAAAAGGCAGCCATCTTTAGAGTTCTTTGTTCAAGAATAATAGAGATGAAAAATTATTAATTGTATAAGGATTGTTATAGACGGCCTTAGACTAGCAGCCAGTTAGCTTTTTAAGAACAAATTCCCTTTTGAAAAGGATGTTGTCTCTGTTATTTAAGTTAGAGATATGCTAAAAAGAGATAATGAAGAGCAATTTCCTTGGCTCTGAGTACCTTGGACTCAATAGAGAGATTATGGACTCTTCAAGATTAGTCTTCTAGTGCATTAATCTTTAATTCAAAAGAATTCAAAACTTTATGGAAAGAATCTCAATACTATGCTGAAAAGCATATTTTATTCATTCTCGATAAGGAAAATATGATTTATGGGTTGTTTGATTTAGTGAAAACAATCCAGGTATGATCAGGGTCAGTTATTGTCAATCTTATTGGGTGTTCACTTAATTGAACAAGCTGTGTAGCACAGCATAACTGAACCTATATGGATGAAATTATCAATACTATTATTATTAATACTAACAGGCATCATTGGCCACAGTTTCTAAGAATATCATCTATGGGGAGATGATTCTAATTGTCATTGTCAAGCACATATTCTCTACATGAATACAAAACAAGCCTACTATTTAGGGAAACACACACATATATGTAAAACAGTACCATCTTGGTCCACAATAAGATAATAAATTGGTAAAGAAAGTTATTAAGGTTATTAAGTAATTTTTATGTTATTACATAGCTTGACAATAACTACACCAGTCAAATTTAGATTTTTATTTACACAAAAGATTGTCAGAACATGTTGTAAACAAATTATATGGTCTTACACAATTTGATGAAAGCCATAAATCATCAAGAGGGAATTAATATTGACAAGTATTTGGAAGTCATGATTATAAGAAGCTTGGCATAATTCCATAGACTGCAACTTTATTCAAATGAGTTCTTATCCATGGCCAATTATAGCATTAGAGCAAATTTTATTTGGAGAGGGGGAAGTCTCACTTGTAAATTAATCCCAGTTGGTTTACAGAGGTCAAATTTGTAAATAAGCTATTATTATGATTCAGAAGGAGTCATAGTTAGTTACCTGGCCTTGGGACAAGAGTGAATACTATGGACACAGATGGATATTCACTAACAAAATTGAATGAAACAAAAATGTCTTCTTGAAAAGTTCCATTTCTTTACAAAGATGATCATGTACAAAGCAAAAGGAAGACCTGGGGGTTAGTCAGAGAGAGACCTAAAAATTCATTTGTTATCTTTGACGTGTCTAAGGGCTGGGGTTTGGTTCAGTCTTCAGCTTTGCTAGGACCGAGTTCTGTTAGCATCTTCAAGGTATCGTTGAAAGGTCGAGTTGGGCTAGTTAAACTAGTTAGTCCCAAGCTTGTCCCATGTCTCATTCCATCCTATCATGCTTTATGTTGGGAATCAACCAGTGTGACTTGTTACAGTCTCCTTTCCTCAGCTTCTCTGCCCTCAACTATAAATGGGACACATTTCAGAGGTTATGTAAAGGATAAAGAAATTCTTCATATAAATCAGCCATATTCTTACTCACAGTATAGCAACAGTCTCCCAGATTCCTTTGCTTGATTTCTCATTAACTAACAACTTTTGGTGAATTTGCTCAGCTTTTCAGTCATTGCCTTTAGCATATTAATGCAATTCCCTTTCTGTGATCTTTTAAAAAGTTAATTCAAACTTGAAACCAATAATGGAAGCCTAGAGAATGCTCCTATGAGAATGACTTTCAATCCATAGTTAAAACCCTACCCTACCCTCAACTCACTCTTGGGCAAATACTAAGGCCTTTATTCAATAGCAATGATTTTGGTCCCCACTTTTCAGGGAAGGGAATTTTCTGCCTCTGTATCCATTTCTTCAACTGCCATAAGACAAACTATTAATGTCATGCGACTTAGCAATTGGAATAACTATTGATAAATCTGTGGAAAACCTGTGAAACTGGGTCTCATTATATGGCCTCTTAGAAAATTGACATAAGCAGTCTTCTGCCAAAGCTTCCCTCATTGAGTCCCACATTGAAGGTTATTCAGCTACCAGAGCCAAGGGGCTACCTCTTGTTTCATTTTGAATTATGGCATCCTCTCTTTCTCATTATTCTCTTCCCTGTGTTTACATCTTTCAGCCATCTTCATGGTCTAAGACCTTTAAAGCTAAAGACGCTTCCAGGAAAATATGCATTTTCATACTCAACAAAATCTATTGTAATTAATACTTCAAAATATTATGCATTGTTTCATTAAACTTAACATTAAATGTTTGCTTTTTCAAATTTTGCTCTGTTCTATTTTTGCACAATTATAGCACTGTATATTTTATCTGAAATTTCTGTGCCAAAAAAGTTCATTTTATGTTTCCATAGCTTATGATTGTGATTATATCTCTAAAACAAAACATCAGTTAATGTATCAATAGGAACTAATGTGTAAAGTGTAGAGCTGATGTTCTTTTTTTTTTTTGAAGGGGAAAAAGGGATGTGGGCTAATAGTAAGTTATATTCTTCACAATCTTATTTAAATACCTGTGATTTTAGCAGTTATTGTTCATTTACCCCACAATAAGTGCTTTATTATGAACAAATGTCAGTCTCTGACATCTCTAAATTCTGACACATGGGCTTCTTTTTGTAATAATGCCAAAAATGGAAGTTTTGGGGTTTGACTCATAAACAACCAAAAGGAACAACTTCCCAACCAATCCAATTATTTTTAAAAACATTTTTTAAAAAAAGCAATAATTAAATATAATTAGCAAATGATTGCTCTATTAGCTTATATGAACAGAGCTATTTTCTGAAAAGGTTAGCTTAGTAATTGTTAAAGGTCCTGTACTTAGTCTTTTCAACTGATCCAGATATTCAAGGAGAAGCACTAGAATTTTAATATTATTTTATCATGTTTGAAAACCACTATCTTGGTCTTATCCAGCCACCTTCGGGCATATTTTCTTTGATTTTCATTAGTCCTACTTCCTATCTGCATGAACAGAATGGAAAATACCATTACTGCAGATTCAGCTTGGAAAAATTAAATTAGGAATGGGGCAGAATTCATGAACATGAAGCACTCAGGAGAATCAGGATGACATACAGTCAAAAATGACAACTTATAGAGAGGTAATCAGAGTTGCTGCCAGTTAAAGAAAAGTGAAAGCTCTAACATGCATTTCTGCAAAATAAAATGTATTCTCATTAGCTAGAATTTTTCTTGGAAAGAATTTATTCACCTATGCATCTATATATTAGCCATCACTGGAATTATCCCTTGAATAGTAAATACTGTCTAACTTCTCAGGCAGGCATATCAAAGAAGGTACTCTTAAAATAAAACACCAATTTGAAAAGGGTAAGTCCCAAGAAATGTTGATTGTTGAGTGCAATAGGAGAGGATTATCATTGGTCTGGACTGAAACCTGCAGGCAGTTAACCAAACCAGGGTTATCTGTTGATTGCGCTCTTGTTAGCTGAATGTCATTGGTAAGAAAGATCATTTTTATTCTAAAGTAGTATATATGTATATAAGGCATACAGAAATGCATTTATGTTCTGGAATGTGTAGTATTATTTTAACCCATCTTCTGTTATGATTTGCATAATAGAATTTTTAAACAAATGTATTTAAATTTCTAAAAAATGTATTAAATATTTCTTTTGAAATAAGATGTGGTAATTTTGTTATAATCCAGTTGAAAATATGCCTCTTTATGATAATAAAATAAAAATAGTGACATTTTATAAATTAGAAGATACTATTTATATCCTATTAATAATTCTCAAAATAATTGTCTATTTTATGCTCACTTTTTAAATGAACATTCTTAACATCCACAGGTCTTTTGCTTACTTTCCCATATGTTATATTAGACTTCTGGTTTTGATTGAGGATAATGTAATCATTAATTTTATTTGATGTGAACTGCAGTAGAACCCTGTTATAACACAACGTATGTCATTTTGCAGATTGCTTAACATCAATTCATATCTCCTAATCATAATTACACATAATAAATGATATATCCTAGCTTAATGATATTTAGGGGTTAATCCTACATTATCAAAAAAACATGCTCACTGCATTGATTTTTATGAGAGAAGTTTGTAGAAATAAGCTAATTCAGATAGATGAATGTTCATAGAATAATAGATTTAGAGCTGGAAAGGTCCTTAGAAACATTGAATTGGGTCTTTTCATTTTATGATGAGAAACTCAAGGGCCAGAAAAATTATCTAACTTGTTCAAAGTCACATAACTAGTGACAAAGATGGTATTCAATCCAGGTCTTCTATTGTTATACCATACTGTCCCATATTATGAAGCTATAGAAGATAAAGTAGCAGTCAGTTACATGTGAATTTTTTTCTGGTAAATTTATTTTTACTATACATTCCTTTATGAATCATGTTGGGAAAGAAAAATCAGAGCAAAAGGGAAAAGCCATGGGAGAGATGAAAAAACAGATAAAAGAAGTGAACATAGTATATAATGATTTACATTCAATCTCCTTAGTTCTTTTTCTGTATGGCATTTTCTGTCCAAAGTCTATTGGGATTGCTTTGGATTGCTGAACCATTGAGAAGAACCAAGTCTTTCATAATTGATCATTGCACATTCTTGCTGTTATTACGTGCAATGTATCCTGGTTCTTCTTGTTTCACTCAACATCAGTTCGTGTAAATCTGTCTAGACCTTTCTAAAATCAGCTTGTTCATCATTTTTATAGAACAATACCACAATTTGCTTAGCCATTCTCCAATTGATGGGCATCTATTCATTTTCCAATTCTTTGCCAAAAGAGCTGCTACAAACATTTTTGCACATGTGGGTCCTTTTCCCTCCTTTATGATTTTCTTGGATTACAGACACAGTAATGGCACTACTGGATCAAAAGGTATATGCACAATTTTATAGCCTTTGGGGCATAGTTCCAAATTGTTCTCCAGAATGGTTAGATTATTGTAAAATAATCTAACCACACATGTATTTTCAAAAATTAAAACACAAGGACCTTCCAAATGTTTTTTGCCAGAAGTATTTGACGTCACTATTGGGAAAATACTTCCTTGTAATGAATCTAAAAATACCTTTCCTGCAAAAATCATTTAAAAGTAGAATGAAATCTTGGCACTCAAAAATCAGGTTTCAAGAGGGTGAGGGAAAAAGTTTAACTAAAATACTACTATAAATGGGGATAGTGCAGACATTTAACCAAGCTATTTGTTTGGAATATAGATTGCAAAATATATCAAAGAACATGTCATCTTGGTTTGTCTGTCCATCCTCAGAGAATTTTAATGATTCAGTTTGGTTTTTTGAATTTAACTTTTGAAAGATATTTCCCCTTCTGCTATATTGTTTGGGGCAGGAGTGGAGAATAACCAAAAGAATGGTTGACTTT
Organism: Myrmecobius fasciatus; assembly: GCA_023553655.1. NCBI lineage: Eukaryota > Metazoa > Chordata > Mammalia > Dasyuromorphia > Myrmecobiidae > Myrmecobius > Myrmecobius fasciatus. Next base: position 208,691 of record JAJPUD010003870.1, read on the forward strand.
GAAATAGATTTACTGATACCATCAAGAAGCCCTTGAATCAATCTTTGTGATATCTGATAACGGGCAAGAGAATTGGCTTTGATAATAATGTTAATATTAAAGCCCAAAATCTCTTGATTCCTTATTTATTATATCTACCATACATTCAGCTTGATTTTCAAGTTTTTCCATAATATGGTTCCACTTACTTGGTATTCATAATTATTTTCTGTTTTCCTCTGTTTCCCAGATTGAGCTCACTGTCTTACAAACTTAAGTGGATTCCTTCACCTGGAATGCCTCTTTATCTCTTCCCTCCTCAAATATATGAAACTTTCCATAACAATTCCAGCTTTCATGGAGCTCACTTTCTAGCAAATTCTTAGAGCATTTGTTGGTTGCACTATGCAATTAAATATCTAATTGTATATTATCTTTTTTCTAATATTCTAATATTTTCTGTCTTCCTATGTGTTAGTCTTACCTCTCCAACTAGGTCATAAGCTCTTTGAAGGTAGGGGCTATGTTTTATATCATCTGTATCATCTGCTGTATCTAGTATAGTATCAAACCCATAAAAAGTGTTTTAATGATATTGATTTTATTGATCTACTTTAGCAGTGAAGCATCTCTCTCCTGATTTCTGAAGCCTAATTCCTAGATCTTCACATATCATGAATGGGTAGTGACTCAGATGTTATGCATAATTCATTTAAAACAAATTGAGAGGAGGGAAGATGTCTAGGCTTTTACTTAAAAAAAAGGTATCTTATACTCCCTCAAATTTGAGGCCCTAAGATCTTTTCTTTGACCAATTTAATTTAAGATCTCACATGATTTTGAGTCAGTTGTATGAAACGTGTCCTAAGGGCAATGCCAGTGTGGACCAACTCAAACCTCATTTACTTATCATTTCAGATCATTTCCTTCAGTAATCACAAATAATGTAATGATGGTATGGTGTTGTTGGAGAAGCAGCAAAATACAATAAAAAGTACACTAATTGCTCAATGAGTAACCCTGTGAAAGTCCCTTAATTTCTCAGTGCCCCAGATCTGAATTGATAGAGAAAGTTCTTCATCAGGAATTTCTTGCACTAATGAAATTAGTATTGGATAATCAAAATTCCAATCTTGGAACTCACTTTGTAGCCATGTGACTTTGGACAAATCACTACATCTTTCTAGACCTAGTTTTTTAATCTATAAATTGAGAATATCTTTAATACCTACCTCAAAGCATTATTAAACAAGTCAAATAAGAATAATGTATGTAAAGCATTTTGGAATACAAAGCAATGTAGACTATAAAGCATCCAAGAAATATGAGTTGTTATTAATTAAGGATGCCTTCTTTTCCTTTTCTAGTTTAGACCCAAAAGGAAATCCTGGGATTGGTATACTTTCTTTAAAAAATAAAAATATGTGTTTTGAGGTTTGCAAGATGTTTTGGCCCTTTGGTTTTATTTGAGTCTCACAACATAGGTTCTATAGGTATTTATCTCCATTCTACATTTGATGAAAATTAGGCTTTTAAAAATTAAATGATTTCATCATCAATATCCCTCCTCTATGTTAGTTGCTGAGTGGAAGTTCTATATCACTTTCCTTGGGACACAATAAGGAGTCTTAACAAACACACAATATCCTTTTACTGATAGCAGCACATCAGGGGAATATTTAATATCCTTGCTTGATAAGGTATATATAAACTAACATCCTCGTAAAGTCAAGATAATCCTGAATGACTAGAATCCATTGGCATAGATGTCATTTGGATTTATTGATTTACACTGAGGAATAAGTGCAAGGTTGAAGAGAAAAAAAAATCCCTCTATGTATCTGAATTTCCTTTAAAATCTGGGCTGTTTTAAGATCTCCTGATACTACTCTGCCTTAACATGCGATTTGAACTTACTCTTGTATATACTCCAATTCTTGTACATTTTTAGCTAATTTTGCTTTGGAGCAATTCAGACCCTCAAAATAACTTTCTGACTTGATATGACAATACAGCAAGATTTTTGTAGAAAGAGTTGGTAGTGTCAGAGTTCAAGTTATTAATGTCAAGGAGTTTAATATATTGCAGAGCAATCAATCCACATGGAGAGGATAACAGAGAATGACTGAATTTTGGATTTTAAAAGAAACATAGACAAATCAAAACCAAGGCTTATGGACTTCCTAAAGCCAAGGGTGTGCTTGAGGCAGAGTTTGTATAAATATGCAACCTCTCTTCTGTAACTTTCACAGGCAACAACTGGCTTAGAGGTTTCCCATTCCCTGAAACAAACCATTAACCATTTTAAAATGGAGCCTCTGCAGACTTTTGAAGAAAATGAATGTTGTGTGCTTATTGGCACCAAAGAGTAACATTTCGATTTGTTCCTGTTTTTTTGGATGCCATCCATTTTCTTCATCAAATATTTATTTTGTGGCCTAACACTTTTACTAGTCAGCAAGCAAGACCATATGATCAAGTAAGAGCACTGATTTAAATCAATCAGATTTTCCACTGGAAAAGTCATTTTGATTCTCATTAAGAATCATTACACAGTGAGACATAAGATTTGTTACATCAATAAGTGAATATATCAACTAATTTGCAAATGGTCTAATATGTGTATAATGAAGCTTAGGAACTAATAGGGGAAACACATAATTTCACTCATTTCTTTAACAGGCATGTGCTAAGTGGGCATGCTTCCTTTCTCCACATAGAATCCATAGCATTAATAACTACTTATATTAAATACACTTAAAGGTTCACAAAGTGATTTCCTCATAGCCCCCTGAGATAAATAGTATAGGTATTACTACCCAATTTTAAATGTGAAGTTGCAGTTGTGATTTCCCCAAGGGCACTTGACTAGTCAGTGATAGAGTCAAGACTTAAAGGATTCTGACTCCCAGTGCAAGCAAAACAAATCAAGAGATAGACCATATGAGAATATGTGTCTGGTTCCGTACCTCTAGTACATCAAGGTTTTATCACCAGTCTTTTGAAGTCATGATCAGTTGCTACTTTAGCCAAACTTTGTTGTTTCTTCTCACATTGCTGGGGTTTATCATGTAAATTGTTTTAATTCTGCTAACTCATTTCACTCTCCATTAATTCATACATCCTCCTATTTCTCTGAATTTATCACCATCATCATTTTTTGGGGTGTAAAAAAATTCCATTGTATTCATATAACATAATATGTCTAGCCATTTTTCAGTATTTGGACACATTTTGTTTTCAACTTTTTTGCCATTAATAATAAAAAAAAAGTATTGCTATAAATGTTCTTGTACTGATGGGTCTTTTCCTTTTCACCTTTAACTGCAGTGGGTGTGGTACATACCTAATTACTGTATCAAAGGTATGTATAGTTTAATTTTTGGACAAAGTTTCAAATTGATATTCAGAATTTATAAACGTATGTACCTGTTCTTCCCCAGCCCCTCCAACCACTGCCATTTTTCTTTTCTCATCTGTGCCAATCTCTTGATTGTGAGATGGCATCTCAGAGCTGTTTTGATTTGTATTTTGCTTATTTTTAGTGACTTTGAGAATATTTACATATTGTTGATAGTTTTCATTTCTTTATTAAAGCACTTCCTATTCATATTTTTACCACATTTATTGGGGAATGTAGGAGCAGATCAGTGTTGCAGTGGATAGAGTGCTAATTTTGGAGTCTGGAAGATTCAACTTTCTGAGTTCAAATCTGACTTCACAATCTTCTTAGCTGTGACACTGGGCAAGTCATTTAACCCTCTTTTCTTGAGTTTCTTCATCTGTAAAAGGAAATGGAAAAAGAAATGGCAAGCCATTTCAGAATCTTTGTCAGAAAAACCCTAAATGTGGTCATAAAGAGTCAGCTATGACTGAAATGAGTGAATAAAACAAAATTAGGAAATATGAGCCTCAGTTTCTAGAACTATAAATAAGTATAATATGCTATGTTTCACACAGGGTTATTATTGTAAAAAAATGCTTTGTAAAACTTAATGTGCTATAAAATATTATTAACGATGATATATCTTTGGCTAGATAATGTAAGAACTAGCTTTTTTAATGATGTAAGATATATGAATCACGTTACATATATTATTTCACTTGATTTTCATAACTCTAAAAGGTAGATGTTAACATTATCCCTATTTTACAGATAAAGAAATGGAGGCTTGCTGAGATTAAATGATTTACCCTGAGTCACACAGCTAATAATTTGAACTCAGTATTTCTAGACTCCAAGTTCAGTGCTCTATTTAATGTGCAACATAATTCATCATCCTTGTCCCCCCTCCTAATAGTGGATGCCCTCTTTTGTAAGCCATAGTCTCTTCTTTCATTATTCCTTTCTCTTTTTTGTTATTGTTTAATCATTTTCATACATCCTACTCTTCATGGCTCCATCTGAAGTTTTCTTGGCAAAGATACCAGAGTGGTTTGCCATTTTATTCCTCAGTTCATTTTACAAATGAGAAAATGAGGCAAACAGGGTTAAATGACTTGCTCCAAGATCATACCGCTAGTGTCAGAGACTCAATTTGAATTCAGGAAGATGAGTCTTCCTGATTCCCAGCCCAGTGTTCTGTACATTGTATCACCTACCTGCTGCTTCATCCTCTCTTTTACAAAGATTCAACTATTTTTGAAAATGAGCACCAGATCTATTCATCCCACCTTAATCTCTCTCTTAGGCTATAGTCCTTCATCAATTAACCAACCAATCACAACACATTTATTAAGCATCTAGGCACTGGAAATACACAGTTTAAAAAATTAAACAGTTCTCAAGGAACTTATATTCATCTTCAATTGCATGATGAACAACTCCCTCTCCCTTTAGTGCCCTAATGACTTCTTAACCACAGCCAAAATGAATCTCATCTCTTACCCCTCCCCTGTCCATTTCCCAATTAAACCTAGCCAAATTTCTTGATTTTCATTGATAACATCATTCTTTGAGTTATCCAGGTTTACATCGTTGGTGTCATAGTCATTCCTCTACATCACCTGCTATATTCAATCAATTGCCAGATCTTTTCGATTTTACTTCCACAACTTCTTTCTTAATTGATCCTTTCTTTGCACTCACATCCCTAATTCAGGCCAACATCTTTTGCCTTAACTATTGTAAACACTCTCTTAATGGGACTGTTAATATCTGTTTTTTTCCTCTCCAACTTATCCTCTACTTGTCTACCAAAAGAATCTTCCTGAAGCCAAAATCTGACAATGCTATTCTCCTTTTCAACAATTTTTAGTGACATTACTAAAATGCAAACAATTTAGCTTGGCATTTAAAGTCTTTTGCAATCTCATTCTATCCATACGTTTCATACAACTTCTCATTTCTGCCAGACTCACCCATTGGCTCTTTCCTGAACTTTCTCTTTCATCTTCTACCTGTTTGCCTTTGCCTGAAATGCCCCTCTCCACTTCCCTTCTGCCTCTTAGAATGCATAACTACCTTTAAGGCTCAGTTCACATACACTTCTTATGGGAAGCATCGTTTTATTTCCCTTAGTTGTTAATGGCATCACCCCTTCCTCAAATTATCTAGTATATATGTGCCTGTTTACAAATTACATTTCTGCAATGAATATAAGTTTCTTGAGGAAAGTGATTGATTGATTTTTATTTTGCCTTTGTATCCCCAGCAATTAGCATGATGTCTTATACCTAACAAACATTCAAAAATACTAATCAAATTAGTTTAAATTAGATTGAAATCTATCAGGTGATCTTCTTGGATGGGCTCTTCCCTCTGCCTTGTGCCAGTCTTGTAGTCTCTGGCCCCTCCTCCCATCTAAGGATGCCTCTTGGCTAAAGTGCAAAAAATTTCTAATCTTAAATGTGTCTAAGTGTATGTGGTTTCCTTATTAATATGGGCCTGTCCAACCTCTTCACCCTTTCCTTTGTCTCCCAATCTTAAAAAATTAAACAGTTCTCAAACAACATATATTCATCTTCAACCACATGCTGGACAACTCTCCCCTTGAGGCCCTACTGACTTCTTAATCACAACCAAAATGAATCTCATACACCTCCACTTTGCTGCTCTGTACTTTCTCTTTCCAAATTGATCCAACAGCTCATGTTGGGGAGACAGAGAAACAAAGACCTAGTAGACTCAACACCAATACCAGTCCTACCTGAAGATCCAGTTGCTGATGGTTGCTAGATCTTGCACTTGCTTTTTATTAGGATTTGGTATTTTCATCACTCAGCTAGCCTGTCAGCTCAGATCCTTGGCTTCATTAGTGACTGTGCCCACCATATGCTCAACAGTTTATGATGAAACAGTAGAACATGAGTTCCCTGAAGGAACTTTTTTTTTATTTGTATTCCCAGAACCTAGCATTACCTGACACATAATAGATCGCTAACAAATGCTAGTTGAATTGAACTGAATGGGCAAGAAGGAAGGTTATTTGCACGGTTTCATGGCCTCTTAAGTAAGAGATTATTACTCACAAAAATACCTGGAATTATCCTATTTGCAAGTCCAGAAAGAGAAAAACAAAATATTGGGAATGTTTTGGTCTAAATAATCTCATTTAATGACTACAGGATCAGAGGGAGTTGTTTGGGGCAGCTGTGGTACCTATTGCCTCATCATACTTTGTCTACTATTCTGTGGGAGCCCTTGGTTTCCATGGTTTTCATCTACTCAGTTCTTAATTAAACATCTCATCTTCTTTCAGTGACCCCAATTATTCAAAAAGACACAATAAGCTCATTGTACCCTTGGATGTAGATTATCGCATTTAGAAGTGAAGAAAACATAATTCTTACTGGAAGAATAGTTTTGTAACTGTTGATGGTCACCAATGATAGTCTTTTATTGCCCTGATTATCTTCAGTATCTCTATGGGTTTTATTTATTGTGACTTAGCGGCTCCAAAGGTGTTTGTTTTACAGAAGCAGGGTGGGAAGAAAAGGATTACAATGTGGCACTAGGTCTCCTTTGGGGAAATGTAATTACAATATGTGATCTTCAGTTGACTAGGTTTCTTGCTTTAATGTAAGGAAAGGAAGAAAAAGAAAGGAAGAGGGAAGGGAAGAAAAAGTGCCAAAATAGCGCAGGCTGCTTTATGAAAATCATTTTTAGAATATTTTAGAGTTGGAAGGGATCTATATCAGTGGTCATCTAGTGCAACTTATACCCAAAAAAGAATTTTCTCCACTTAAAAGTAACCATTTAACCATTATCTGAAAATAACTAGAGCAAGAGAACCTACTATGTGCCACATTTGGATAGCACTAACAATTGGATTTTCTTTACATCAAACCCAAATTGCCTCTTTGCAGCTTGCATTTAATACTTCAAATTCTATTCTCTGAAGCCAAAAAGAATAAATCTAATCTCTCATTCCTTTATCAGCCCTTCAAATACTTGAAAATAGGTTTGTGTTCTACCACCTTGCCCCAAAGTCTTTCCTTCTTCAGGCTCAACATGTTTCATTATTTACTAATTTTCAGTCATGTAAAAGTTCTTCATGATGGATCCTATTTAGTTTTTTCTAGGAAAAGATACAAAATGGTTTACCATTTCTTTCTTCAAATGATTTTATAGATGAGGAAATGGAGGCAAACAGGGTTAAGTGACTATCCCAAGGTCACACATCTAGTAAATGTCTGAGACCAGTTTTGAATTCACAAAGATAAGTTTTCCTGATTCCAGATTCAGCACTCTATCCACTTCTTCTAATATGTCTATTTTTGACATGATTTCAGGGTTTTTTTTGCCACATAGTATCTCATCACTACCACTATACTGGATCCTCTCGAACCTGACCATGGTAGAGCATAGTAGGATTATCATTCCTCTGGTCCTGGCACATTCCATAAAACCCAAGGTGACATGATCAGTTTGGCAGCTGTTCTATCACCTTGTTGAGTCATGTTCAGTTTACAGTTGTAGGAAAAATGATTTTTTATTATGAGGGGAAAATCATTGCACTGATTAAATCCAACCTTATATGAAGGTTGTTCATACCAAGAATATCAACTGACACCAGTAATTCTCTAGGAATGCTGGAGAAGTCTACAAGGTATTTTGGGTTCTCCAGGTTCTGGATCTATCCAGAGCATTCTTGTTATCATATCCAAGAATTTATAATGGGTCTATCCAAGCTTATGTTTTGAGTTCCTTGTATTTTGGTCAAGTTGCTGTCTTGTCAAAATTGCTTAATTGCACGCTCTTATCTAAATCTTATAAAATATAAACTTTACAACAATAGGAATGAATTACTATGTACTTTTCATCATCCTGCACACCCAGAATAGAAGACTTGTCTTTTTTATGCTCTCTCTTTGCTATAATACAACTTAAGAAAACCTTTTGTGTTCTAGATTTTCCTTCCATATTTAAGAATTGTTAAGTGTGTCTCACACTATTCTTATAGCAATGTCATGTATGTGCATTCATCTTTACCCATTCTTTCTTCTATCTTTTCTTCATCTTTTAAAAATTTCAGTAGGTTGATGTGTTCCTTTTATATTCATATTGATCTCTCTTGTTGATTTCCCTTTTTCCTCCACATCAGAATTATTTTTCTTTGTGCCTTCAGAACTTCATTCCATTATATTCTGGCATATATTTATCATGCTCCATATCATGCTCTACACATACTATTTACTATGTACTTTGTATGTATTTATATACATGTTATTTTTCCCCATTAGAATATAAGACTTCTGAGGGCATGAACTGTTTTTGCCTTTCTTAGCACAATGACAGTAAATATTGATAAATGCTTGTTGAAAGTGGTAATCATCAAAACAGTCTGGTACTGATTAAAAAATAAAGTGGTGGGTGTACAATACACATTAATAAGTAACCATAGTAACCCAGTATTTGATAAATGCAAAGGCCCAAATGTTTTGGAAAAAAATTTACCATAACAAAAGCTACTGGAAAAACTGAAAAGCAGCTTGGCAGAAACTAACATTTAATACTATATATCAAGATAACATCATGTGAGTAAAGATTTAGATATAAAAGATGATAACTTTGCATAAATTAGGGGAACCTGGAATAGTTAATCTGTCAGATCTATGAATAAGGGAAGAATTTAACGTAGGGAGCATCATAGAATACAAAATGAATAATTATGACTACATTAAATTTAAATGTTTTTGCACAAATCCCCCCAATGTAGCCAAGATTAAAAGGAAAACAAAAAGCAGAGGAAGAATTTATAGCAAAATTCTCTGACAAAAGCTTCATTTCTCAAATATACATAGATAACTAAATCAAATGTATATGAATGAGTCACTCCCAATTGATAAATGGTCAAAAATGAAAAGGCAGTATTCAAGTGAAGAAATCATAGCTATCTATATCATATAAAAACAGTCTAAATCATTATTGATTAGAGAAATGCAACTCAGAGGTGCCACCTCACACCTATCAGACTGGCTAATTTGACAGACATAGGGCTACTGGGTGATGCAATGGATAGAGTGCTGGGTATGGAATCAAGAAGATTCAATTTCCTAGTTAAATTTGGTTCAGACATTTCCTAGCTGTGTGACCTTGGGCAAACCACTTAATGCTATTTGCTTCTGTTTCCTCTGTAAAATTAATAGGAAAAGGAAGTGGACAACCTCTCCAATATCTTTGCCAAGAAAACCCCAAAAGAGGTCACAAAGAGTTGAACATGATTGAAATTATAATACTGCAGAGGATGTGGGAAAATTGGGACACTAATACACTGTTGGTGGAGTTGTGAATTGATATAATCAGTCAAAATTTTGAAATGATGTCCAAAGAATTACAAAACTTTGCATATCATTTGACCCAACAATTCTACTTCTTGATCTACATCCTAAAGAGATTTCTTTTTAAAGGAATATGTACAAAAATATTTACGGCAGCTCTTTTGTGGCAACATTTACAAACTGAGGGGATGCCCATCAACTAGGGAATGGTTGAACAAGTTATGATATATGATTATATTAGAATACTATTGTGTCATAAGAAATGATGGACAGAATGCTTTCAGAAAAACCTGGAAAGACTTACATGAAATGATACAAAGTAAAGTGAGAACAAGAACATTGTACATAGTAATAACAATAATCTATGATGATCAATTGAAAGTGACTTAGCTCTTCTCAGCAATGAAAAAATCCAAGACAATTCCAAAGGACCTATGATGAAAAATATTATCCACCTCTAGATAAAAAACTGATTGAGTCTGTAGACTGAAACATACTATTTTTTTATTTGTTCGCTTTTTGTTACAACATGACTAATATGAAAATGTTTTGCATGACTACACATGTATAACCTATATCGAATTGCTTGCATCAGAGGGAGGAGGGAGGGAACAAAGAGAGGAAAGAATTTGAAATTCAAAATGTTTTTAAAAAAAGACATTAAAATTTTGAAAAAAAATTTTAATTTAATTTGAAATTTGAAAAAAAAACAAAATATTACTTAAAGAATAAACTACTTGGCCAAGATGGCGAACTGCAGACAGCATTCTCTGTAAGCTCTTGAGACCTTCCCTCAAACACAGACAAACTGAGCCTCTGAACTGGTTCTGGAGTGAGGGCTTCACCAAACACTTGGACTACAATGCACTTCTATCAAATATCTACTTTGAAAGAACTTCTGAGGTCAGTTTTAGACAGGCAGGGGATCGAGCAGCTCCCAGCACTCAGACGCCAGGGCGCAGCCGGGGTGCAAGTCCGGGGCTGGGATGGACCAGAAGATTTTAGGCTGCCAGGAAGTCCCTGGGAGAGACCCTTGGGCCACTTTGCTCTGCTTGCAGACAGGTGCTTTGGCAGGTCTACCTTTGATAAAGGGTGGATTGAGAGAAGCTGAAAGTGTGGTCCTAGTGCAGATCTAGCCAGATCAGCCCCAGACTGGAAGTCAACTCGGCAAACTGCCCCAGGGCAAATTGAAATCCCGCCTGCTGCTGCTGCCACTGCTGCTGCTGCTGCTACTGGGGCTGCAGAATTCCCTCCTGTTAACTGATACCTCAGCTAAACATCATGAGCAAGAAGAAGAGAGCTCTCACCATAGCCAGCTTTTATGGAGAGAAACTAGAGCAGTCCCCAGATCCTGAGATTCTGAAAACAATCCCAGATAAAGCCACAAAGGTGGACTTAAGCTGGTCTCCCTTTCAGAAGGCTTACCTGGAAGATTGCATAAAGAATCTCAAAAGAGAGCTAGAAGAAGATGGGGGAAATAAACTGAGAGCAGTGCAAGAAGGAAACATCGCCCTGCAACAATGATGTGAAAAACTGGAAAATAAGTCTGGTGAATCGGAAAAAGACAAAAATTCACTGAAAAACAAAATTAGTGAATTGGAAAAAGTCACCAACTCACTGGAAATTAAAAATAGTGAATTGGAAAAAGATAAAAATTCACTGAAAAATAAAATTAGTGAATTGGAAAAAGACAACAATTCACTGAAAAATAAAATTGGCAAAATGGAAAAAGAACGCAATGAACCAAAAAATTCAATTGGCCAGTTACAAAAGGACCTAAAAAAGATAACTGAAGGAAATAATACCTTAAAAATTAAAATTGAAGAAATTGAAATGAATGACTCAATAAGACTTCAAGAATCAGTCAAACAAAAACAAAAAAATGAAAAAATAGAAGAAAATATGAAATATCTCCTAGGAAAAACAACTGACTTGGAAAACAGATCCAGGAGAGACAATCTAAGAATTATTGGACTCCCTGAAAATCACGATGAAAAAAAGAACCTTGATGCTATCTTCCAGGAAATCATGAAAGAGAATTGCCCTGATGTTTTAGAATCACAAGGCAAAGTTGGTATTGAAAAAATCCACCGATCACCTCCTGAAAGAGACCCCAAAATTAAAACCCCAAGGAATATCGTGGCCAAATTTTAGGACTATCACACCAAGGAAAAGATATTACAAGCTGCTAGAAAAAAACAGTTCAAATACCGAGGAACTGTCATTAGAATTACACAGGATCTGTCAGCTTCCACATTGAAGGATAGAAGGGCCTGGAATCAGATCTTCTGAAAGGCAAAAGAACTTGGATTACAGCCAAGAATAAGCTATCCAGCTAGAATGAGCATCATCTTCCAGGGAAGAAGATGGTCATTTAATGATACAGGAGAATTTCACCTATTTCTAATGAAAAGACCAGATCTGAACAAAAAATTTGACCTCCAAACACAGAACTCTAGAGAAGCGTAAAAAGGTAAAAAGGAAAGAACTCTTGAGATCTATATCTCTACTAAGGGTATCCTTAAAGAATGGGGGTATAATTTGATTTTACTTTGATAATATGAAAAAGAGAACTAGAGGGGAAAAGGATATCATACTGGGGAAAAGAGGGGGAAAAGTGGCAAAATATGATCTAAAAAAAAAAGGAGGTAAAAACAAGGTAAAATCACTTGAAGAGGCAAAGAAAACCTAATATAATTGAGAGAAAGAGGGGAGGGAGATGAGCACTGTGTAAATCTTACAAGAAGGTTGGGCTCTAAAAGTGTATATCAGGCATTTGATTTCACATAGAAACTTGTCTGTTGCTAGAGGGAAGTGGGAGGGAAAGGAGGAAAAGTAAGGGACAAACTAATAGAAGGGAAAATAGAAGAATCAGGGGAAAGGAGTAAAAACAGGGGGGGAGGGGATCTAAAAGGTGGAGTATTGTTTGGGAGAGGGGGTCATCAAAAGCAAAGTACTGAGGAGGGGGGAAGGGAGAAAGGGGAAAGGAAAGGGGAAAACATAACTTGGGTAAATAAGATAGCAGGAAATAAAGAATTAGTTATTCTAACTGTGAATGTGAATGGGATGAACTCCCCCATAAAGTGGAAGCGGAAATCAGACTGGATTAAAAACCAGAATCCCACAATATGTTGTCTACAAGAAACACATCTAAAACATAGTGACACATATAGGATGAAGGTAAACGGCTGGAGCAGAAAATATTATGCTTCAGGTGAACAAAAAAAAGCAGGGGTAGCAATCCTTATCTCAGATCAAGTAAAAGCCAAGATAGATCTAATCAAAAGAGATAAGGAAGGAAACTATATTTTATTAAAGGGTACCATAGATAATGTAGCAATATCTATATTAAATATATATGCACCAAGTACAATAGCACACAAATTCCTAGGGGAGAAATTAAGAGAGATGCAAGAAGAAATAGACAGCCAAACGATACTAATGGGGGATCTCAACCTTGCTCTCTCAGAATTAGATAAATCAAACCACAAAATAAACAAGAAAGAAACTAGGGAGATAAACCAATTGTTAGAAAAGTTAGGTATGATAGATCTATGGAGAAAGTTGAATGGAGACAGTAGGGAGTTTACTTTTTTCTCAGCAGTCCATGGAACCTATACAAAAATTGACCATGTGTTAGGGCATAAAAACCTTAAAATCAAATGCAGAAAGGCAGAAATAGTAAATGCATCCTTTTCAGATCATGATGCAATAAAAATCACATGCAATATAAGGCCAGGAGAAAATAAACCAAAAGTTAATTGGAAATTAAATAATCTAATCCTGAAGAATGAATGGGTGAAAGAGCAAATCATAGACACAATCAATAATTTCATCCAGGAGAATGACAATAAGGAGACAACATACCAAAATTTGTGGGATGCGGCTAAAGCGGTTATAAGGGGCAACTTTATATCTCTAGATGCTTACTTGCATAAAATAGAGAAAGAAAAGATCAACGAATTGGGCTTATTATTAAAAAAAATCTAGAAAAAGAACAAATTAAAAACCCTCAATTAAATACCAAATTGGAAATTCTAAAAGTAAAAGGAGAAATTAATAAAGTTGAAAATAAGAAAACTATTGAATTAATAAATAAAACTAAGAGTTGGTTCTATGAAAAAACTAACAAAATAGATAAGCCTTTAGTTAATTTGATAAGAAAAAGGAAAGAGGAAAATCAAATTGTTAGTCTCAAGAATGATAAGGGAGAACTTTCCTCCAATGAAGAGGAAATTAGAGTAATAATTAGGAGTTACTTTGCCCAACTTTATGCCAATAAGTTTGATAATTTAAATGAAATGGAGGAATATCTACAAAAATATAGATTGCCCAGGTTAACAGAAGAGGATATAAATTATTTAAATAGCCCCATATCAGAAAAAGAAATAGAACAAGCTATTAACCAACTCCCTAAGAAAAAGTCTCCAGTGCCAGATGGATTTACATGTGAATTCTACCAAACATTCAAAGAACAATTAATTCCAATACTACACAAACTATTTGAGAACATAGGGACAGAAGGTATACTGCCAGAATCCTTCTATGAGACCGATATGGTGCTGATAGCTAAATCAGGTAGGGTGAAAATGGAGAAAGAAAACTATAGACCAATTTCCCTAATGAATATTGATGCAAAAATTTTAAATAAGATATTAGCAATGAGATTACAGAAAGTCATCCCCAGGATAGTACACTATGAACAAGTAGGATTTATACCAGGGATGCAGGGCTGGTTCAATATTAGGAAAACTATCAGCATAATTAATTATATTAATAACCAAATTAACAAAAACCATATGATTATCTCAATAGATGCAGAAAAAGCCTTTGATAAAATCCAACACCCTTTCCTATTAAAAACACTAGAGAGTATAGGAATAAATGGGCTTTTCCTTAAAATGATCAGTAGCATCTATTTAAAACCATCAGCAAGCATCATATGTAATGGAGACAAACTAAAACCATTCCCAATAAGATCAGGAGTGAAACAAGGCTGCCCACTGTCACCATTACTATTTAATATTATATTAGAAATGTTAACTTTAGCAATAAGAGAAGAAAAAGAGATAAAAGGAATCAGAGTAGGTAATGAAGAAACCAAATTATCACTCTTTGCAGATGACATGATGGTATACTTAGAGAACCCTAGAGACTCAACTAAAAAACTAATAGAAACAATTCACAACTTTAGCAAAGTGGCAGGATTCAAAATTAATCCACATAAATCATCAGCCTTTTTATATATTACCAACAAAGTTCAGCAGCAAGAGATACAAAAAGAAATTACATTCCAAATAGCAGATGATACGATAAAATATTTGGGAATCTATCTGCCAAGGAAAAGTCAGAAACTATACAAACTAAATTACAAAACACTTTCCACACAAATAAAATCAGACCTAATCAATTGGAAAAATATTAAGTGCTCATGGGTAGGCAGAGCGAACATAATAAAAATGACAATACTACCCAAACTAATCTA
>JAJPUD010003871.1:8562-55498 GCA_023553655.1 Myrmecobius fasciatus
CCGGGGGCAAGATGGCGGAGCGGCAGGAGGCGCTGAGGGAGTTCGTGGCGGTGACCGGGGCCGAGGAGGACCGGGCCCGCTTCTTCCTCGAGTCAGCCGGATGGGACCTGCAGGTAGCAGCGGGGCTGGCGCGAGCGGGCGAGCGGGCGGACCTGGGACCGGGGCGGGCGGGAGAGGCCGCAGCGACCGAAGCGCAGAGTCATCCGGGGGCTGGGGGAGGCCGGGCCGGACTAGGAAGAGGTGGTGGGGCTGGGGGCGGGGACCCTCGGCTCCGGTCCCAGGCCCCGCCCCCATCCTCGCCCCTCACCCTCTGCTGGGAGCCCCTGCCCGAGCCAGCTCCAGGACTGCGTCTCCCCGGGAGACGGTGGGACGCGCCTGCCTGCGGGAGGGCTTCTCCGGGCTTCGTCTACGTCTCGGGACGAGCAGGCCTTATCCAGCCCAGAGACACACACGTACACGCCCTGACACGGAGACGCGGGGTGCATGGGCGTGCGTGTGTGTGTGACACGAGCCGTGCACGAATGGGTAGAGGCACTTGTCAGCGCTGACATTGCAGGGACACACATGGACACTCAAGCAGACACCCACCTCCCTCGGGCCCACACAGATGCTGACACACCGTGAGCGTCACTGATGCAAATACAAACACGGGCAGGCAGGAAAGCAGAGTGACATTCCCCCGGGAACCTGACTTCCGCCTAGAGAGATCCAGGTTGCTTGTACACCCGTGATGATAATTCCCATGATCACAACGTTGTCTAGTTGGCCGGTCCATTAGCCCCAACAACCCTGTGAAGGAGGTAGTACAAATATTCCCTCCATTTTGCAGATGAGAAAACTGAAGCTGACAGATTGTGACCTGCCTAGGGTTGTACATCTAGTAAGTGGCAAATTGTGTACACATCTTCTGCCTGAGTCCAAGACCATCTCAGCCTTGAGGTGTGCCCTCTCCTCCCTACCTTCCTTTGCTTACTCACCTTTTACCACACCCACACCCCTTCAAAAAATTCAAACCAATTTCCAGGACAGAATTTACTGGACACCTTAGTATATCCCACCAGCTCAGGCTGGGTTCAGGAGCTCCAATAGACTCTCTTCTAAATGGTTCAAGGTTTCCCCAGTCTTTTGTTGTTGTTGTTGCCGCCGCCTTTTCTTGGTAGTATTTCCCAATAAAGAGACTCAAAATTCCCTCTGGGAATAAAGTTAGTGGGGAGAACTAGCCTGGTTTAAATACCCAATTAAAGCAGTTCTTAAATTGTCCTGAATTGAAATGTTTCCCTCCCCCACTTCAAATTTGTGTTGGGAATACAACACTGTTCTAAGTTTATCTGACCCAGTTACTATTGTCCATGTTTTCTGCATAATATTTACTTCCTCCTAGTCAGGATGAATTAGTATTTGTGTTTGTCATGATAGGAAAGCAAACTTTGTTTGGACAGAGCTTATGGACTGTCGAAGGTGATTGGGACCTTAGAGGCCATCTATTTAAGACTTTTACAGAAGAGAAAACTCAAAACTGCTTCTTAGGCTCTTCAATTAATTTGAACCACCAGAATAAGGATTGTGTTTCTCTCTGGTGTTTCCTATTTACACCCAGGTAAATGAAATGAAAATATCAGGTAAATGAAGGAAGGAATGTTTCTAAGAGGCTAGTGACTCTCTTTCAGATTGCTCTGGCCAGCTTTTATGAGGATGGAGGTGATGAAGACCTTGTTTCACTTTCCCAGCCAACACCCAGTTCAGTGTCCAGAGGCACAGCCCCCAGGTAAGTACCAGCTTCTGATCTTATCAATCCACACTAAATGAATTAGTTTTGCAGATCATTTATTGTGTTCCTGAAAAAGTCTATGTTCCTCATCCTAGTATCATTGATTCTCTATAATTTACCTGCAGTCATTTCCAACATTGCTTTCTTAGGCAGACTCAGTGCCCAGACAGACTCTTCTATTTCCCATTGTTTAATAAGTTCTGAGTTTTTCCTTTGTTTCAAGCTGCTTTCCTTTTCTGGGAGTCTATTACCAACATTAATTGCTCCCTTTCCCTCCTGCAAACATAAAGATTTTCACTGCTGCCCATTAAAATCTTATCCCTTCTTCAAGTCCTAATTCCCCTGACACTTATTTCATGCAATCTTTGCTATCTTCAGCATCCTGGTATGATCTTTATGTCTCATTTATGGGCTTTAATTCTTTATCTTGTCTTATTTATCCTTTTAAACTATAAGCTCTAAAGAGAGAGAATGTATTTTGCCAATCTCTTTTCTTTGGCATCTGCCCTTAGTACCTGTCAGAACTTTCCAAATATACCAGGTACTCGATAGAGGCTCTTAATTATACAATTCAGTTAATGCTATTAAAAGAATGGTGTGGAGCTGCATTATTAAGACAACTCTGTGGTACAGTTTGTAGATCTCAGGCCCTAAAGCCAGGAATTTCAAAATGTGCCTCAAATAGTAGTGAAATCATTGAGCATGTCACTTATGATTTCTCAGCTTTAATTTCTCATTGTAAAGTGGGAATAATAATAGCACCTACCTCACTGAAGTTCTTGTGACAATCAAATGGAATAAGGTAGAAAACTCTCCAAAAGCCTTATAGTGCTATATAAATGATAACTATTACTGTTATCATAGGCTTTTAAAAGTTTTGTCATTTTATCTGTATTGGAATCGGTGAATAAGAGCAGAAAACTCTAGAAGTTTTTCTTGAAGTTAATTAAGGAAAACCCTCATCTGCACAGGATTTTTCAAATTCCACATTTCTTTTAAAAGAATTTATGACTGTGAATGAGGAAAGGTTTAAGTACTTAGGTTCTGCTATCATAAAAAATAAGAGATTAAATTCCCTATCAGAGGAAATGTTAGAGCGGAGACTGGAGTACAACCTGGTAACATACTATATTGGGGATTTCTGCACTGGCAGGAATCATTTCTAAGGGTATCTTTGTTTTTAGGGCTTCCCTAAAGTATGATATCCTTGCTTGGGATCATCCCTAGGCCTAGGTTTCTGGGATCAAGTTAAAATGAACATCAAAAGCATCCTTGAAGAGAGAAAGAAAAAAAAAAAGGTCCCAAAGGGGCATAGTTTGTAGACTGAGAACTATGGGTGCAGAAAGGAGCTCCAGGCATTCCCTCCCTGTTCGCTGAAATGGAGGACTGGATTTATGAAGTAATAATTTGTATGAGCTTTCAAATGTTTTGAAGTCATTAGTCAGCAATGCTACTTTTGCCTGTGTCTACTCTCTCGATCTGATCCCCAAAGAATGATTTGTGGAATACCTGTGGACTTTCTGATGGAAGGGAAAGAAAAGGAATACGCATTCGTATGGTACTCTGTGCTAAGTTCTGTGCTAAGGGCTTGTACAAATATTATCTCATTTGATCCTCCCAACAACTTGGAAAGTTAAGTGTTTTTATTATCCCCATTTTTATCCCCATTGAGGAAACTGAAGCAAACAGATTAAGTGACTTCTCTTCTGGGTTATATAGCCAGTCTATGGATAGATTTGAACTCAGGTCTTGCTGGCATTAGATCTAACACTTTATCCACTGTTTCACCAGTAAGAAAGTATTGTCAGTAGCTGTTTTGAAAATGAGATTATTCAGATTCTATGACTTCTTCATTCACTTGTATTCACTAAGGTATATTTTGTGGGGAAAATAATACACTTTTATTATTCGTCCTCTCTCTCTCTTTCTTTTTCTTTTTTTTTTTTTTAAATGAAAAGAACCACTTCAAGTTTTTGTTTTATTTTATTATTTTTATTTTTTGCTGAGGCAATTGGGGTTAAGTGACTTGCCCAGGGTCACACAGCTAGGAAATGTCTAAGACCAGATTTGAACTCAGGTCCTCCTGACTTCAGGGCTGGTGCTCTAACCACTGCGCCACCTAGCTGCCCCCTTCTCTCTCTTTTTCTCTCTCTCCTCCCTCCCCATGTATGTCTATCTCTCTCTCTCTCTCTCTCCCTCCTTTCTCTCCCCTGCTTTCTCCCCCAGGCACACATCCATGAACACATGCATACACCCAAACACATGCATACACACATGCATGCGCACCCACATAATTTCTGCCTCTGGGCCTTTTCATTTCTTATAGCCAATTTTACCTCATAGAAAGTAAAACTTGGACTCTTACTGCCCTTCACTTCTGCCTCCTGCAGGTCTGAAATGTTCAATTCAGAACACATTTTCTTAAAGTACTACTGTGTAGGAAGTACTGTGCTAAGTAGGTGCTGGGTATACTAAGATGACCCAATAGCAATCTTCCCAAAGCTTATAGCTTGCTACAAGGGAAAAACAAACAGCATGGTAATAGAGCATTATGAGAACATGAAGAAGGTGAAAGATCACTTTCTTTGTGATTCAAGATTAGCCAAGATGTAGAGTAGTAGTCATTAAACTTTGAAAGAAGGGAGGGTCTCTAAAATACAGATAGAATTATTGGATTCTGTACTACTCTTAAGAGAACAGCTTGAACAGAGGCAGAAAAATGGGGAAATGGAAAGTCATCTAGTTTGACTAGAACACAGAGTACATGAAGGGGAGTAGGATGAGATAAGGCTGATGTTGCAGTAATGGTTTTCTGACATTGCTCTTTTTCTAAGGTGCCCAGGATGTTAGGATCAAAGCCTTAGTCCATCACAACTAATGACCTCAAATATAGTCTGGGTTGGAAATTTATCATAGAGTCTGACTTCAAGTCTAGGAATTCAGATCATCTTTGCAAGTAGGGATCTTTTTGTTCTTTGTACTTATATCTCCATCACCAAACATAGTAATTGGCATATAGATAATTAATGAGTTCTTAATGATTAATGATAGACAATCAATGGAAACTTATTGATTGACTCAGTTACTTCAGTATTTAGTTAAATTAATTAAGCCTTCTGGTTCTTCAGTATCTTTTCAGATCACTTCCTAGTCTAAATCTCAGATCTCATTGTTTCTCTGTCCTGTCCATTGTCTCCGCTCTCTTTGGACTATTGTAGCAACCTCTTAATTAGCTCTTCAACCTCTTGTCTTTCCTCTATACATGGTGCCAGATTAATCTTCCATTTCTTTGATTGTTTCTTTCCCCTGCCTAAAACCTTTCCATTTATTTTCAGAATAAAGTTCTTCAGTGTAGCTTTTAAAGTTTTCCACAGTCACCCAGTTTCCTTCCCTTCTCATCTCAAACTCACCTTTCTTTTTCCATCTGCCTCAGTCAAATGATTCTATTCGTAGTCCCCTGAATAGCCTTTGAATTTCCCACTCTCAACATGCTGTTGCTCTACCTAAACCTGATGAAAGGTTGCAAAGTTTAAATTCAACAAAAATTTAATGTCTACTAACGTACAAGGATACATTAGTACCCTTTAATGTACTTTATAATATAAAGTGTATAAATATATATAATATAAAGTATATAAAGTACTTTAATATACTTTTAATGCACTAATGTACATTAGTACATGCTTGGTTCCGGGGATACAAAAATATAAAAAAATATAGCCTTTGAGAAGCTTATATTATATTTGGGGAGTTAGCCATGTGCACAGATAAGTCTGATACAAGATAGAGTTAGGAAGAAAGAATCAGAGGGCTTTAGTAAGATTTGAAGATAGAATGCTTTAAGAAAAAAGGGATACATTCTAGGCATATGAGGAGTGATCTGTAAGAAAGTAGAGCTAGAAGGTAACTATTAAAGTTGGTATGAAGGTAGTCTGCATTCAGTATCTCTATTTTCTTTCTTACTTTCCTCTCACTTTTTAACTCTTTGCAATCTGGCTTCCAGACTCATCATTCAACTGAAACTAGACTGTTCAAAGTTACCAATGATTTTTTTAATTGCCAAACCTAATGGCCTTTCCTCGGTCTTCATCATTCCTGGCCTCTATCCTCTTTATACTCTCATCTCTGGGTTTTCATGACTGATCTGTCTTGGTCCTCCTATGTGGCTATTCCTTATCTGTTTCTGTTGCTGGATCTTCATGCTGGAGTCTCTTGAAGTTCTGTTCTATTCTCTTCTTCTTCTATACATACATAGAATTAAGAGTCATCTGCATAGCAGTGTGATGATTGTTTCTGCTGGAATGACTGAGCTCGAATGAGGGAGTGTAAAAGAAGAAAAGAGCCTTAGCAGATATCCACACTTAGGGTTAGTGGGAGGTTAATGAAATAGAAAAATCTGGAGAGAGCAGTCGTACAAGCTAAGGTAAAAGATAGTCCCCAGATGGTTAGAGTATCAGAAATTGTAGAAAAATGAATATGAAAGATCTTTGGATTTAGCAATTAGGAGGTCATTGGTGACTTTTAAGAGAACCCTTTGAGTATAGTACTTCAAGGTTGAAAGCACAGACTACAAGAGACTTGAGTTGGTGATTATGAAACAAGTGGAGACCACTCATTCTTTCTGGTTTCACAATGATGGGGATAAAAGATAATATAGATTGAGAAATTGATAGTAGCATTGAGGAAGAAATGAGTAGTCAGAGTCTGAAGACCGGTTTTATATATTTTAATATAAATACTGTTTTAAGCCTCTTGATTTAAAAAATATATATGTATGTATGTATATATGTATGTATGTATCTTGAGGAATGGATTTAGGACAGAGACCATTGGCCAAAGTCAGTGGCTCAGAGAGAGAAAGTATTTGGATAACTTTAATATCACAGACACAAGATTTGTTCAGTCTTTTGAAGAGGGTTTGAGTTTGACTGACATCTAACGAAACTTTTTTAATCATGAAATAAGTTAATGAAATTTCTGTCTCATGAAAAGTCATAGAATCATCATTATTGAAATCATTGGAAAAAATCATTGGAACTGTCTTAGATGCAAGGTCTGAGGAACTCAGCCAGTCCTGTCAGGGAGTTGACTTGCTGATTCAGTCCATCATTGTCCTCTTTTTTCTAGAGTATAGAACCTCAGAGATTTCTTTTACCCAATTGTACTTGTTGTGAATGTTTGGTCTTTCCCCCCCCTCTCCCCTCCAATTTGGCTTAAGATTTCTTTTTAGTGAAACAATTCCTTCCTCTGTATTTATCCTCATTGTTCTGTGTGGTTTGTTTTTTTCCTTTTCCTATGTTGCAGTGAACCTGTTTTTTTTTGTTTATTCCAAAATACCAAGTAAATATAATCTGTAACTTGGCCGTCTGAAAAACTCAGAGCAATACTTGAAGACAGGTTTATACTAGGAAAACTGCACAAATTATGGAAAGTGAATTAAGCTTATTTTGACTAGTCTAGTTTTGTTTTGCATATATTAATAGTGTTATTGTGGGGTACTTTTTAAAAAAATATACTAGTAAATAATTCCAGCCCATTAAAAGTAAATTATTTACCTTGTATGTATCCAGCTTCTGTGAGAACTTAAATTAAGGCTGCCTGTTTAAATGGGATAATAACATTCCTCTCCTAATTAGCACTTTTTCATTGATTCTCTCACATGTCCCTTGAGAAAAATATAATGTTATTTTTGAACAAGATAGGGTTGGAAACTGCCCTTTTATTAATAAAGACAAGTCTCTAATGGGGTAATTCCCTTCATTTAGCTTAGCACCTTTAATGCAAATTATAGTTTTTGAGAATTGCCTGGAACAGTGATATCAAACTCAAATAGAAATGGGGATTTACTAAACCATATACAAAGATCCTATGGGTCACTTTTTGTTTTTGTTTGTTTGGGTTTTTTTATGTATACATATTTATACAGTTATCTTGCTGTACAAGAAAAATCAAATCTACAAGGGAAAAAAAAAACCTGAGAAGGAAAACAATGCAAGCAAACATCAACAGAAAGTGTGAAAATACTATGTTGAGGTCCCACAGGCCTCTCTCTGGGTGTAGATAACTTTCTTCCTCACTGTACAATTGGAACTGGTTTGAAACATCTCACTGTTGAAGAGAACCATGTCCATCAGAATAGATCATCATATAGTCTTGTTGTTGCCATGTATAATGATCTCCTGTTCTGCTCATTTCACTTAGCATAAGTTCATGCAAGTGTCTCCAGGCTTCTCTGAAATCAGCCTGCTGGTCGTTTCTTACAGAACAATAATATTCCATGACATATACCATAATTTATTCAGCCATTCTCCAACTGATGGGCATTCATTCAGTTTCCAGTTTCTGGCCCCTACAAAAAGGGCTGCCACAAACATTTTTGCACATGTGGGTCCCTTTCCCTCCTTTAAGATCTCTTTGGGATATAGGCCCAGTAGAAACACTGCTGGGTCAAAGGGTATGCATAGTTTGATAACTTTTTGAGCATACTTCCAAATTGCTCTTCAGAATGGTTGGATCCATTTGAAGTTCCACCAACAATATATCAGTGTCCCAGTTTTCCCACATCCCCTTCAACATTCATTATCTTTTTCTGCCATCTTAGCCAGTCTGACAGATGTGTAGTATTATCTCAGTTGTCTTAATTTGCATTTCTCTGATTAATAGTGATTTGGAATACCTTTTCATATGACTAGAGATAGTTTTAATTTCTTTATCTGAAAATTGTCTGTTCATATCCTTTGACCATTTATCAATTGGAGAATGGCTTGAATTCTTATAAATTTGAGTCAATTCTCTATATATTTTAAATATGAGGCTTTTATCAGAACCCTTAAATGTAAAAATGATTTCCCAATTTATTGCTTCCCTCCTAATCTTGTCTGCATTAGTTTTGTTTATGCAAAAACTTTATGATTTAATATAATCAAAATTGTCTATCTGGTGTTCAGTTAAGAGTTCCAGTTCTTCTTTGGACACATTCCTTCCTTCTCCACAGATCTGAGAGATAAATTATCCTATATTCCTCTAATTTGTTTATATCACTCTTCATATCTAAATCATGAACCCATTTAGATCTTTTCTTAGTATGTGGTGTTGTGTGGGTCAAACCCTAATTTCTTCCATACTAGTTTCCAATTTTTTTTTTTTTTTTTTGCTGAGGCAATTGGGGTTAAGTGACTTGCCCAGGGTCACACAGCTAGGGAATGTTAAGTGTCTGAGACCAGATTTGACCTCAGGTCCTCCTGACTTCAGGGCTGGTGCTCTATCCACTGCGCCACCTAGCTGCCCCTAGTTTCCAATTTTCTCAGCAGTTTTTGTCAAATAGTGAGTTCTTATCCCAAAAACTGGGGTCTTTGCGTTTGTCAAACACTAGATTGTTATAGTTATTGCCTATTTTGTCCTGTCATCCTATCGTAGTCCACTGATCAACTACTTTATTTCTTAGCCATTTCTTACCAAACAGTTTTGATGACTGCTGCTTTATAATATAGTTTCAGGCATAGCTAGGTCACCTTCGTCAGCATTTTTTTTTTTTTTCATTATTCCCTTGAAATTCTTGACCTTTTGTTCTTTCATATGAACTTTGCTACTATTTTTTCTAGATCTGTAAAATAACTTCTTGGGAGTTTGATTGGTATGGCACTAAATAAGTAGATTAGTTTAGGTAGTGTTTTCATTTTTATTATATTCGCTCATCCTACCCATGAGCATTTGATATTTTTCCATCTGATTAGGTCTAACTTTATTTGTGTGGAAAGTGTTTTGTAGTTGTGTTCGTATAGTTCCTGACTTTCCTATGGGTCACATTTTGACTTAGAAAAACACCTATTAACATTATCCACGTTTTATTGTATTTTGTTAAATAATTTCCAAATATATTTCAGTATAATGTTGTAATAATGAGTTAGCAGCATTGTGAGCTTGCATGTATTTGACAGCTCTGGCCTAGAGAACTAAAAGGTTAAGTAATTTGCTCGTTGTGACAGCCAGTATATTGGGGGTGAAATTTGAACCCATGTCTTTCTGACCTCAAGGCCAGCCATAGCACATTGTTTTGGGTTTTTTTTTTTTTTTGAGCTAACCCTAGATATTATTAATTCACGAATATATAACACAAAAGTATTGTCAGATAGCTCCATTGTATCTTAGTTGGAGGAAACATGTTATAGTGCAAAAAGCACTGGATTGGAAGTCAGATCTTGCGTTTAAATCCCATCTCCTTTTTACTTACAAGCTGTGTGATCCTAGGGAAGTCATTCAGTACTTCTAAGCCTCATCTGTAAAGTAAGAATAATAATTTTTGAAGTACCCAATTCATAGAGTTAGAAAGAAAGTGCTTTGTAAATGTGATTAGTTGCTATTGTTATTTTTAGTAATAATATTAATTAAAAACAATCACCAGACCACAAGTTTACATTTTTGTGTATACTATGGAACTCTTTCACAGTCTGGTCAAGCTTTTGGACCTTTTATTAGAAGAATATTTTTAAACAAAATATTTAGAAAAAAATTACATATCCCAGATTAAGAACCCACATCCTAAAGGTAGCTAGGTAGCATCAATGGATAGAGCAACAGCCCTGGAGTGAATTCAAATCCAGCCTCAGATACTTATTAGCTGTGTGACCCTGGGTGAGTCTCAGTTAACCGCTGTTGCATGCCTTTCACCACCCCACCCCCCCAAAAAAAACAACAAAAAAACTAACCCCTGCTCTAGAAGTAGGAAGTTGGTGTCCTTTGGTGTAGAACATCACTTTATTTTCTTTTGATTCTCAAGTGACAACAGGGTGACATCATTCAGAGACCTTGTTCATGCTCAAGAAGAGGATGATGATGATGAAGAAGGTCAAAGGTGAGTGAGTCTTTATTAAAATATGCTATCAGTCCTTTGAAAGGACACACTTGCATTATGAGAACTACAATTAATATGGTCCCATTGATATATCCATAAAGTAATCCAGTTAATATCATTCGTTATGTTAAATAACTCTTCTCAGTCTGTGTTCCCCATAAGCTCATGTGCCCAAAAAAAGAAAAAAAAATACTTTGTTGCTTTCACTTTCGTCACAATCTCCTGTTTCTCAAGGTTCTGAGATAATTTTTTAAGAGACTCCATAACCTAGTAAGCAGAACTTCTTTAATAGAAGAATAACAACTTGCTTAATATTATTAATTGGTTCAGAGGAGTCAGTTCTGAAGAAACAGTGAATCAGAAAAGAAAGGAGAAATAGGAGGATAAATAGAGGAAGGGAATCATTTAGCTAACATCCTGAATCACAGAGTGGGATTTAGGGAGTGGCGGGGGAGGTAGCAAAGGAGGAGATTAATCTCAGCAGTACAGTAAACTGTGATATTAAACAAATTATTCCTATACTTAAATTCAGCAGTGAGCTGGCACCTTTTATATACTTTGGTATGTTCATTTATTCAGTAAACATCAAACTACAAGTAGAGAACATTTTCTTACACTTGGGACAAAATGATATCTTTTAGGGAAATAATCCAACTCCATGGTTACTGCTTACTTGAAAAATATAATGAAAAATCATAGCTTTAGATTTGGAAATGGACTTTAGATTCCACCCCCAATTTTGCAATTGAAGAAACTGAGATCTGCAGAACTAGAAAGAAGTTAAATGTCTTGGCCATGGTTATAGAGATAGCAGATGAAAACCTGGGATTATATGGGATTCCTTATGATTGACTGTGTGGTCTACAAGTTCACTGGAGAATCATAACCTTTAGGAGTGTGTGGGATCTTAGGAACTCGTGACTATCTTCTTCAACCTTCTTCCTTTTAGAGATTAGAAAACTGGGATCCCAAGAGGAGGGAAAAGTACTTGTCTGAGATCAGATACTGAACTGCTGGTAGTGTTGGGACTAAAATCTGTGACTTGACTCCTGCCTCTAGAGCTTTTCCCACTATACTAGTTAAAAAGTCTATCTTAGAACCTAATTATTACATGGTGGGATTTAAAGAACATTGGAAGGGCAGCTAGGTGGCACAGTGGATAGAGCACCAGCCCTGAAGTCAGGAGGACCTGAGTTCAAATGTGGTCTCAGACACTTAACATTCCCTAGCTGTGTGACCCTGGGCAAGTCACTTAGCCTCAATTGCCTCAGCAAAAAAAAAAAAAAAGAACATTGAATATTGAGACAGAAGGCTTCTGTTTCTTATCTTCACTGTTGTACCTAATTAATGCTTGTAGGACCTTGAGCATGTCTCTAGCCTTGAGCTATCAGTTGAGGGGATTTGGACTAGAAAACCTTTAAGGTGGGTCTTATCAACCATAAATCCTCTGATCTCTCCAGACTAGTAGATTTGCTGTCTTATTGGTTGAGTAAATTTGCTGGGGATAACAGCTTGTACAAAGTCAGTTTAGCACTTCTGCAGCTCCTCCAGTTAGAAAGTTGCCCTTGGAAGAACTGAGAGGTTCAGTGAACTTCCTAGGGCCACACATCTCAGAAGTGAGACTTGAACTAGTCTGTGTCAGAGGGATCTCATCCTGTCTGAGGCCAACTCTGTGTTATTCCATGACCCCACTCAGGCAGTGTACACTTCAGGTTAACAAGTGAGCATTTATACTAGGATTTTGAATTCTCTGAATGAAAGCACACTGATTGTCGGTACCTACTTTTCATTCCCCTAGTCCACTTACACACAGTGTACCTTCCTCAACCATCGTTCCCCCCCTCCCCCCCATCCACCTCCCAAGACATCTCAATACTCAGATCCTGACACCTGCCTTGTAGCCTCAGTATTTCACATGGGAAGTGAAGCTGGTGCTTTTGTATTAGGCTGGCTGAAGATTTTGGCCTCATATTCTCACCATCAAAGAAACAAGTCAGAGAAAGCATTTAGCAGCTCAGGTTACTAAAGGCAAAAACTGGTTTTCATAGCTGGCCAGCTGTGTGCTGTTGACAGAATCACTGAGTGGAACAGGACAGAGGAATGAAATGAGCTCTGGCCTGGCAAGCTAGAAACTTTGCTTTTCAGGCCATGGCACAAGATACTACTTAAAATCAAATGTGACACTGCCAATTTCACATCATGCTTTTTTTTTTCTTTTTTGCATCTCTAATGCACTTATTTGATGTATATTTAATCTATATCACTATGCCTATATAGACTATGGGTTCTTTAAGAAAAAGAATCATATCTTGTATAAGCCTTATTGTTTCCAGTGCCTAACATGGTGCTCTGTATACTAAAGTCATTTAACAAGTGTTTGTTGTACTGCAAATAACAAGAGAAAACCTTATCCATTTAAACACCCCAATCAAAAAATTTCTGAATTATCCTGACTTTGAGAATAAAGTAAATAAAATCAAGATATATACTCTAACCTCACTTATCCTTTCTCTTCTTAACATCCCCTAGCCATACTGACCGGACTAAGGTTAAAAAAGTTTATTATTGTGTAATTTCTCTGAGCTTCAGTTTCTTCATCTGTAAAATGAAGACAATACCTGTGCTTTAGAGTTGTTGCAAGGATGAAAATGAGATAATACTAATAAATTCCAGTTTATTAAAGGCAAAGCCTCCATTTATTCATTTTTGTATTCCCCCTCTCCCCATACCTGCTACAATGATCTGTTTCCCATGACTTATGTACTGAATTTATATAGTGATTATAGTATATTTTCATATCATACTCTACAGTTTTACAATATCCTTTGTAATTAAGAAGCCTGAGTTTTAATTCCTGGTTTCTAGCTCTGACTTGGACTTTTAAGCTTCAATTCTCTCAATCTTGAGATTAAGAATACAGTGCCATTCCATTACAGGGTTAAAATGAGGAAAATGCTTTGTAGTCTTTAAAGTTCTGTTTAGATGTTAGTTATTGTTAGATTATCTCATCTGAGTCTTATGCTCTTGTCAGAAAAGTAGGACAAGCAGTATTTTTTCCCTTTCTACAAAGAAAAAAATGAAGCCCAGAGAGAGATGGCTTATCCAAATTCATATAACCAGATTATTTCTTCTATACCATATTTAGCATTACCAATATAAAGTTATTAAAAAGTTCTGAATCTAATCCCCAATGGTTATTTGGTTTCCAAAATATACTCTTGCTAACTCAGCCCTATAGCTATTGATCAAATGAATAACTAATAACTTAAATTTGTATAATGATGGCTGAAAGGCCCTTTCCATACATTGTTTATTTGATCCTCATAATTGCCCTGTAGCTAGAAAAGGAAGGGGTTAATATTCCCATTTTAGGAATTTGAGGTTCAGAGAAGTGAAGGAAGTTGTCCACAGTCAGTAAGTGATAGAGCTGGGACTCAGACAACAGAGCTGTTCCAAGCTCAGTGCACAATCTAATCCCAGACCTTCAATGTCAGAAGCCTTTCTTCTATGCAGGTTTTATGCTGGAGGCTCAGAAAGAAGTGGACAGCAAATTGTTGGCCCCCCAAGAAAGAAAAGTCCCAATGAGTTGGTGGAAGATCTCTTCAAAGGTGCCAAGGAACACGGAGCGGTGGCTGTTGATCGAATGGCCAAGAGTCCCGGCGAAAGTAGCAAGCCAAAAGTAAGAAGGCCGGGGTCATGTTTGCTTTCTGCATTTTGCACAGTTTTCTTTTTGTAAAGTAATTCTTCCTGAAAATATAACTTACCTCATGTTTTATAGCTGCAGAGTGCTCCATGTGCCTCACATCACTTGATTCTCAATAGAGTTCATTAGAGGATGCATGGCTGATTTTCTTAGCTTTAGTTTTCAGATGAGGAAGTAGAAAGCTAAGAAAGATGATTTGCCCAAGTGACTGTTTCTTTTTGTTCCTAATTAGCTGTTGTGATTACCCCCTTTTTTAAAAAAAAAAGTTACAGCCTTTTCCATCTTGAGAAAAAATATTACAAGCCAAATCAGTTAGCATTTATTAAGTGCCTTCTCTGTGCCACATACTGTGCTAAGTACTGGGGATACAAAGAATGCCCCACAAATAGGATCTCTTCTCAAGGATCTCAAAAGTCAAAAGTCAAAAGACGGCTTTCAAACAACTATATGAAAAAGATACATACAGCTCTCCATCTAAAATGCATTGTTTTATAATTACAGAATTAGAAGGGACCTTTAACAGCTTACAATCCAACTTTCTTCCTAATAAAGAAATCCTTTCGACAACATCCCTGTCTGTGCTTAAAGAGGCAAGGTGATAGAATGGAAGGAACACTGAATTTGGAGTCAGGACCTGGATGGTGGATCCTGGCCCTATTACTACTTAATTTTTTTTTTTTTTTAATTAAAGCTTTTTATTTGTATAACATATGTATGGGTAGATCCCCAGCATTGATCTTTACAAAGCTCTCCATTACAACTTTTACCCCCAGTCCCCTCCCCTCCCCTAGATGGCAGGAAGTCCTCTACATGTTAATAATGTAATAATAGTTGACAAGTTGTGTAAGAAAAATCCTATCTACAAGAAAAAAAAGAAAACCAGAGAAAGGCAACACAATGCAAGCAAACTTCAATAGAGATCATGAAAATTTTACGTTGTGGTCCATATTTCATTTCCCTCTCTCTGGGTGTATATGGTTTTCTTCAGTGAACAATTGGAACTGGTTTGAGACATTTCTTTGTTGCAGAGAGCCATGTCCATCAGAATTGATCGTCATATAGTATTGTTGTTGCCGTGTATAATGATAATGATCTCCTGGTTCTGCTCGTTTCACTCGGCATCAGTTGATGCAAGTCTCTCCAGGCCTCTCTGAAATCGTCCTGCTGGTCGTTTCTTTTCTTTTCTTTTTTTTTTTTTTTTTAAATTTTATTTGCATAACATATGTGTGGGTAATTCTTCAACATTAACCCTTACATAGCTTTCCGTTACAAATTTTTCCCCCCAACTCCCCACCCCTCCCCTAGATGGCAGGATATCCACTACATGTTAATTATGTTAAAATATTGGCAAATCGAATATATGTATACATATTTCCAAACTTATCATTGTTGTGCAAGAAAAATCTTATCTACACAAACGATATATCAGATAAAGGAAACACAATGTAAGCAAACATCAATCAAGGAGTATGAGAATGTTATATTGTGGTCCACATTTCACATCCCTCTCTCTGGGTGTATATGGCTTTCTTCAGTGAACAATTGGAGGTGGTTTGAAACATTTCATTGTTGAAGAGAGCCATGTCGTGCTGGTCGTTTCTTACAGAACAGTAATATTCCATAACATTCATATACCATAATTCAGCCACTCTCCAATTGATGGGCATCCATTCAGTTTCCAGTTTCTAGCCACTACAAAAAGGGCTGCCACAAACATTCTTGCACATGTGGGTCCCTTTCCCTCGTCTAAGATCTCTTTGGGATATAGGCCCAATAGAAACACTGCTGGGTCAAAGGGTACTTAAATACTTTCAGCCTCAGGGATAGTCATTTAACCTCCATGGATCTTAATTTCTTTATCTGTAACATGAAGAGATTGAATTGGGTGGTAGCTTATTTTGTTCCAAGATCTAAATCCTTTGGTTCTGTGACCTCAAGTGAAAAGAATAACCATTACTTCATTAAGATAAATAATATGTTGTCAGACCATGCTAATTGTTACAAAATTCTTGCTTAGATTTTCCTCTTTTATCTTCTGATTGGACCTAATTCTCTTCTTTGGCTGAATAAATCTGATTTCCCATCTCCATGTCAGCCTGTCAAATATTTAAGGACATTATTTATGTTACTTTTAAATCATTGTCTTTAAGAAAATTCCAGCCATTGTTTAAGACCCTAAAATGGTTGTTCATAATTCCTGTTTTGCTCACAATTCTTAATCCATCTCTTGCAGCCCTTTGCAGGGGGCGGATACCGTCTTGGGGCAGCCCCAGAGGAGGAATCTGCCTACGTAGCAGGAGAAAGACGACAATTTTCTGGCCAGGATGTGAGTATGCTTCTCACCTCTGTAGAGATACCCTTCAGTATGTTCTTTTTATCAGAAGGAAATTGTCTCCTACTTAGACACTTCTAAAGGGAAACATAGCAGTGGAGTACAAGAAGCTTTTTCTGAATTATGGAATGAGAGTTAATAACAGAATAAAAATCTCCAAGGGCTCATTTTAAACTTATCAGGCTGAGTCATTTGAGGAATAGGGTTGAAAGATGAAGATGAGATGGATAGTAGAAAAGGGGATATTGAATGTATTTGCATGGAAGGAGCAGAAGACAAGAGAAGTTGTCAACAAGCATTTATTAAGCTCTTAGCATATGCCAGGCACAGCCAGTCACAGTGCTGAGTGCTGAGGAGATAAAAGACAGAAATGAAACAGAAACAGTTTTGTCCTTGAAGAGTTTACAGTCTAACTGAGGAAGATAGTATGTATGTATATAAAAATAGATACAAGGTGATTTGAGGGGAAAGCAATGACAGCCGTAGAAATCAATTAGGGTCTGTTGTAGAAAGTAGCACCTGCACTGAACCTTGAAGGAAATTAGGGATTTCCAGAGCCCAAGTTGAGGAGTAAGTTCTCTCCTGCCAGGCATGTGACGCATACAGCCTCTGCAAAGGCATATAGGTGGGAAATGGAATATCACGGAAGAAAAAAGAAGGCAAATTTGTAGCACAATGTGTATGAAATGTAGCAATAAGACTGGAAAGGTAGGTTGGGACCAAGTTGTGAAAGTGTTTAAATGCCACATAAAAAAGTTTTGTTTGATGGTATAAGTGATGGGCAGTCACTGGAGTTTATTAAGCAGGGGAGTAACATGGTTAGACCAGCACTTAAGGAAGAGCACTTTGGCAGCTGAGTGAAAAATATAGTGGGCTAAGGAGAGACTTGAGACAAGGAAACCAATTTGGAGGAAATAATTCAGGTGAAAGGCAATGAGGGCTTAAACAATGGAATGACTTGAGTAGAACGAGATGGGCAAGAGGGAAAGAAGTGATAATAACAACTAGCACTGACATAGTGCTTTAAAGTTTGCAAAGTGTATAATCTTATTTAATTGTCCAAATTTTTCTGGGAGGAAGGTACTTTTGCTATTCCCCGTTTTACAGAGGAGGAAACTGAGGCTCAAAAAGCTTAAATAACTTGCCCAACATTACACAACTCGTGTCTGGATTTAAACTCAAGTATTCCTAACCCATGTCCAGCAGTGTGGTAAAGATAGAAACAGTAAGATTTAGCAACTGAGTGGTGATATGGGGTGAGTGTAAGTCAAGAGTGACACTGAAATCATATCTGGTTAAATGGAACAAGAATGGTGCCCTCATTAAAAATAGGGAAATTTGGGAGGGGGTGAAGGTGGTGGAATACAAAGAGAATGAGTTCAGTTTTGAACATGTTGGGTTTAAAATGCATACCAGACAGCTGGTGATGGAAGACAAGCATAGGAAGAATGGGTATATAGATCTGGGAGTCATCTGGGTAAAGATGATAAGTTAATCCCATAGGAATTTATGAGATCACTTGAGGAAGTATAGAGAAACAAGAAGACCCAGGACAGAGCTTTTATGGACACCCACAAAAAAATAGAATAATATTGTTGATGACTCAGCAAAAGAGACACTAGGAGGGGAAGACAGACAGAAGGAAAACCAAAAACCCAGGGAGGAAAAAGTATCTGACAAGAGAGATCAAAAAAGATGCAGGGGGAAAAACTGTGAGATTTGGTGATTTTAAGATAATTAATAGTTTTGGAGAGGGCAGTCTTGTTGGAGAAGGGAGATTGTAAATGGTTATTTAATGAAATTCTTGAAGAAAGAAGGGGAATGACCTGGAGGTTTAGTATCTGGATGTTAGTCTCAGCTCTGCTGTTTCTTCATTATGTAATCCTTGGTGAGCCTTTATTTTTCTAGCCCTCCTTTTCCTCATCTGAAAAAAAAAATGAAAGGTTTAGGCGCAAGCATTTCTAAAGATACTTTCAACTCAAGTTCTTTCAGTCTAGGAAGGATAGTTGAAGCCCCTGGTAAGACAGAAAGATAGGAGACCGAATGAAACTAATGTTAGGCATTTAAGAGTAGGGTGACTGCAAAAGTTCTGGGAGTATAAGATAATTTTGGCAGCTTGAGCTTAAATTTCTAGTATGGAAATTAGTCATTTCGATAAATTATTTGGCTTACTGCTGAATTATTCTAAATGTGCTGATGTCGTCTTATCATTCCAGGTGCATATAGTATTGAAGCTCTGGAAGAGTGGATTCAGCCTGGATAGTGGTGAGCTGAGAAGCTACCAAGACCCATCTAATGCCCAGTTTCTGGAGTCTATCCGCAGAGGGTAGGCAGCAGCAGCCTTTGTGCCCAAGGGTGGTGGTGGTAATGGATATCTAGCTTTTTTCTTATATATACATTCTTCTGCAAGGCAGTTCCACAGCCTGTGTTTGTATAATCATTGGGGTTTTTCCTCAGGCATCTTGCATAAAGATATATAAGGTTAGCCACTTTGATTTCTTCATAAATCCATCCTAGAACCCTTTCTTTCCACCTAATTTATATTGTTCCAAAACAAAATATCATGTCTAATAGGATACTTTGCATGTTAGATTGGTTTATGATTGACATATCACTTTGAGAGTTTGAATGAATTCTGATTGAACCAGTTACAAAAAATTACTTTTTTCAATAAAAATCCTATCTACCCACTTTACCACCAAGCCATAGTCTATTTCTATAAAAAGAGCAGAAGGGAGGTTGGGCTTGGGTAGAACAATTCCAACTAGGGGTCTATGGGAAGATTCCATCTTTGTAGAGCTATTTGTAACCTTAGATAAATCATTTGCCATAGTTTCTTTAGTTTCTTTCTCTAAGTAATCTCTAAGGTCTTCCAGTTCTAATATTAACTAGAAGTCTAGTACCACAATCTTGAAACTAGTCATGGTGAGAGGGAAAAGAGAGTAGATTCTAAATATAGACAAGTAGTGAGTTTAATTGATTAATAAATATTTATTAAATACCTAATATGTGCCAGATACTGTGCTAAGTGCTAAGGATATAAAAAGAGTTTAGCAACAGTCCTTGCCCTCAAGGAGCCCACATACTAATGGAGAATAGGGAGCAACATGCAAACAAATATACACAAACAAGCTGTATACACAATAAATTGTAAATAATTTTAAGGGAAGGTCCTAGAAATAAGGAGTTGGCAAGGGCATCTTATAAAAAATTGAATTTTTAATTGAGACTTATAGGAAGCTCTGGAAGTTAGTAGTTAGTAATTAGAGAAGGGAAAGCATTCCAGGCATGGAGGATAGCCAGG
The DNA here is from genome assembly GCA_023553655.1 of Myrmecobius fasciatus. Lineage (NCBI taxonomy): Eukaryota > Metazoa > Chordata > Mammalia > Dasyuromorphia > Myrmecobiidae > Myrmecobius > Myrmecobius fasciatus. The sequence continues at coordinate 28,521 of JAJPUD010003871.1, forward strand.
AAAAAATGTTCAAAGCCAAGACATGAAAGTGTCTTATTCATGGAATAGCAAGGAGACCAGGGTCACGTGATGAAAAGTACACAGAAGGAGAGTAAGGTATAAGAGGACAGGAAAATTGGGAGGATAGATATAAAGAATTTTGGATGCCAAATAGAACATTTTATATTTGATTCTAGGGAGCTGCTGGAGTTCATTGAATAGGGGAGCAGAGCGGGGCTACACACTCAGACCTGAACTTTAGGAAGATTACTTTAGCGGCTCCATGGAGGACAGATTGGAATGGGGAGAGACCTGAGGCAGGCAGACCCACCAACAAGCTATTGCAGTAATCCAAGTTTGAAGTGATATGGCTATGTACTAAAGTAGTGGCAGTATTAGGAGAAAGGAACTATTCAGGAGATGTTTCAAAGGGCAAATCTACAGGTTTTGGCAGCAGCTTGGACATGGGGTAAAAAATGAGGAATTGGGGATGATACCTAGGTTGCACACCAGAGGGACTAGAAGGTTGATGTTGTCTTGTACTGTAAGAGGGAGGGTTTAGGGAAAAGATAGTAAGTTGTTTTGGACATGTTTCCCTTAAGATGTCTACTGGACGTCTAGTTTGAAATGTCTGAAGACAATTAGAGATGCAGAATTAGAGGTCAAAAGAGAGTTTGGGGCAGTTTGGATAGGTTTGAGAAATGTTAGCCTAGAGATAATAAATCTTTGGGGCATTAATGAGAAGAAAGCCCAGGACAAGAAACCTGAGGGACACCTTTTGGCATGATGTAGATAAGGCTCCAGCAGCAGAGAAAGAGAAACTGATCTGATAGAGAGGAGGAGAACCAGGAGAGTGGTATCATGAAAACCTAGAGAGAAAATATTGAGGAGAAGATCAAGTGTCAGAGGCTACAGAGAGGTCAAGAAGAATGAAAACTGAAGGGAAAAGGCTGTTAGATTTAGTAATTAAGGAGATCATTGAAGAGAGCAGTTTCAGTGGGATGATAAAATCAGAAGTCAGATTGTAAGGGGTTAAAAAAGTGAGAAGAAAGTAGAGGCACCTATTGTAGCCAGTCTTTTCAAAGAGTTTTGCTACAAAGAGAGAGGAGATAAAGGATAAAAATTAGGATGGAAGGATCAAATGACAATCTTCAGGATGGAGGAGATATGGGTATATTTGTAGGTGGCAGGAAATAAGGCAATAAAAAGAAATGAGTTTGAAAATCAGGGAAAGAGTGGAAATGACAGAGGGGCAGTCTTGAAAAAGACAAGATGGAATAGAATTCCTTTGAGCAGAAGAGGGGTTATCCTTAGGAAGGAATAAGGCTACTCCATCATAGGAGATGAAGGAAATGGTGGCAGAAGGCTTTGAATGATAGGGAATATGGAGGAAGGTCACTGTGAATGATCTCAGTTTTTTCTTTGTAAGGTCAGGTTTGAGGCAAGGAAAGTAGAGAGGAGAGGAGGAGGTACCATGAGAAGTTTAAGGAGGGATGAAAAAGTTTGGAGGATCTACTGTGGAGAGTGGGATAGTGAGTGTAGAAGAATCATCTTGCAGCAATGAGGGCCCAATTGAAATTTATAACAAAATTTGTAGTGGACCCAGTCAGAATGATTAGTGTGATTTTTTTTTTTTTTTTTTCCACCTTCATTCAGCATGTGTGAAGGAGCAAAGATGGCGATTGGTGGGAGTGATCCAAAGCTGAGGCTTGGCTGGGTGTAAATGGATGGTAAGAGAGGTAAAGATTAAATAGAAGAGGACAGTATGGAATTATCTTAGTTCACTAAGGAATCAAGATAAGGAAAAGAGAATGCCTAGGATAGAATTCAAACCTTCAAGAGTTTGGAGGTCACAATAAAAACCAAGAGTAGTTTTTTGTAAGGGAAGTCAGAAGGAGAAGTAAAAAACCAATAGATTATAGTTGGGTAAGGGGATTTCAGCATTCTTGAAGATGTAAGGTAGTACATTTGTGAGACTAATGACAATTTCAAGGATATCTTTAGGTGTAGCTGGGGTAGAGTGGATGAGTAGTTCATGGGAAGTCAATAGGGTTCACAGCAATGACATTGAATAAACAGAACAACAATTCTTCATGGTACCCCGCTTTTGCATTTTTGTGTGTAGCATTGCATATCATAACTATCTACATTTTTGTCGTGTGTTCCTACTTGAGTGTAAAATCCATGAAGACAAGAATTGTCTTATCTAAATTTTGTGTCTCCCCTAGCATCAACTCACTGTGTGTTGCACATGGTAGATATTGATTAATGTTTGTTGATCTGATTGATGGAAGAAGGCAGAACTGTTACCCTGTAGATTAATCTACCCCTGTAACTCTTCTCTCCCTTATATTTGCACTGCCACTACTATAACAATTGCTAACTTCTCTTTTTGAATCTCATGGCTTCCTTTCTTCTCCAGTGAAGTACCTACAGAGCTTCGAAGGTTATCACGTGGGGGACAGGTCAACTTAGACATGGAGGACCATCGTGATGAAGACTTTGTAAAGCCCAAGGGAACCTTCAAAGCATTTACTGGCGAGGGTCAGAAACTGGGCAGGTAAGAATGATACCAGTAGGGATAAGAACTGTAACCAGCTTTTCATCAGTGCCAGCTAGGCTCTCTTTCAAGCGTCAGAGTTTGGGTCTTCAGTGAGCAAGGCACACCACATAATGTGTTTTGTTTGAATTACAAAATTCTGAAATTTAATGAAGCTTTAAAATTCCTATCAGCCAACTCCCTCTCTTCTCCTCATTTTAGAGGTGAGAAAATTAAAGCTCAAGAGGTTAAGTGATGCTCTTGGTCATAAGCCTAGTAAGTGATGGAGCCAAAACTGAAACCTAGGTTCCCTAATAGAATATAAGCTCTTCATGGGCAAAGGCTGCTTAATTTTTCTTTGTAATTTCAACCTCTAACACAGACCCTGACACTTTAAAGTGCTTGATTAAAAAAAAGTGCTTCTTGTTAATTGACTTTAATCTTATGTCACCTCACCACTACAATATTGCTTCATGATCCAAACAAAAGCAGTCTTTCTGAGGAGAACATAATCAATTGACATTCCCTTTAGCACTCTCCACAGCACCTGAGGTGGTCAGCCCCTGTTACATCAGTGACTTTCATTCTCAATACCTTTTTCCATTAGCCATCATCACCCTTTTGAGGAGTTCAAGAGTAGCTCCATGTAAGAAAAGGCTTACAGATCAGAGTAGATACTGACTTTGCTACTTGTTAGCCTGGGCAAGTCATCTAATTTTTCTAGACCTCAGTTGACTTCTCTTTAAAATGGTAACTCACATGTATGTAGCACTTGTAAAGTTTGGGGGGTAATGGAGAGAAAAGACAATTCCTCAAGTCTGCCTGATATATCTGCCTAATCATCTCTGATACAAAGATGAGGCCTGTGAGTAGGTGTAGGGAGACAAATGTCTTTAAGTGTAATGGTTTGTTTTTGCTTTTTTTAATTAAATAAGTTTAACATGTCATAGAAGATTTCTTTGCAACTATTAGATTAGGACCTTAAAAGAACATGCAGTGTAATAGCAAGAAAGCAATGGAAAGTAATTAGTACTTCAACTTTAAGGAAAAAGAAGTCATTCCAGTCCTTTGTACTCCAGATTTATTTTTCTTTATCCTAATTGTGAGATGTTTGCAAAGAGAAACAAAAAAGACACCGAACTATGAAAATTGTTCCTTTTTCCCCCCCCACATAAGTTTCCTTCTTTTGAGTCTATCCCACCTTTCCCATGGGTGAAATGCTATCCGTCATAGCTATCACCTAAGACAACCTACCTTTTTAGAAGAACACCTCACTTTGGATAGCACCAAGCTGCTCTTGAATAAAACGTAGATAGCTATTGGTAGTTTAGTATGACTATTTTGCAAAGTAAAGAAGATTTTGGGGGCAGCTAGGAGGCGCAGTGCATAGACCACCAGCCCTGAAGTCAGGAGGATCTGAGTTCAAATCTGGTCTCAGACACTTAACACTTCCTAGCTGCATGACCCTGGGAAGTCACTTAACCCCAGTTGCCTCAGCTAAAATATATATATATATTTTGCAAGTTGTATACTGTTGGGAGCAATATAAGATAAGACTGACACTTGAAATGCCAAATATATTCTTTTCCTGACCTCCCTTTCTAGCCTGTGGTAATAAAATTGATAAAGTTATGATAGTGATAAACTTCTAAGTGATATAGTCCAGACAAAAATCTCCATGTCTATATGAGTAAAGTAGAATCTGACATAATTATCATGTAGTGGATATCCTGCCATCTAGGGGAGGGGTGGGGAGTAGGGGGGAAAAATTTGTAACAGAAAGCTTTGTAAGGGTTAATGTTTAGGAATTACCCATACATATGTTTTGCAAATAAAAAGTATTAATTTTTTTTTTAAATGAGTAAAATAGAAGCCTAGGAAATAACCTCTTGGTGAGTAGTAAAAATTTCTGTTATCTAGTGGTTGTTCTCCCTTAACATAAGAGTCCAGGCAAGCTTCGGAAGAGTATTGTTGTGATATTTAAAGGAGTACAAAGGTTGCTGCTTGGTTGTAAGTCACTCTATAATCAGTGTGAATGAGGGAATAGTGAAATCCACAGAGCCTGCCAGATGACACTAGCCCTCATTGATATCCCTCTTCCCCTAACTTACAGAATCCTAGGTTACCTAAAATGGAAGCACCTTAAAATGTAAAAGGCTTATAGTAGCAGACCCCTTAGCATACAAGAGCCTTTGTAGCTTTAAGGTAGAAAAGAGCATAGAGATCACATAATGCAACCAAATCCTAAATGGAATAAGACTGAGCTCTGTAATAAGTTACAGAGCTAAAAATCAAACGTTGGACCTCTGGCTTCAAATCCAGTTCTCTTTTTGCTATATGTAGAATATTAGAGCTGGAACAGACCTTAGAACATCAGTGCTAACAGAAAAGTTATGTATCGTATAAGTTTAACCTCCCAGTATTACAAGAGCAGCAGGCTCAGAGAGGGAAAGGGGCTTTCCTAAAGTTATATCTCCTTTGTGACAGTATCTTCACTACACATTTCAGAATTTAATCTTGTCTTGTAATTGCCTTGTCTTCCAAAGGAGACTAAAAAATCCTTAAGGGGAGTAGCTATGTCTTATACTCACTTTTTTTTATCACTTCAGTGCATAGCATATAGTAGATGCTTAGTAAATATTTGCTGGATTGATAAAAGACATCCAGTAGATTTTAGTTGGTTGTCTACAGTTTCATAGGGCTGCCTGTTACATAGTTCAGCCAGCAGCACAAACAGGCAAAAAGTACTACTGTTCAAAAATGGTATGCCTAAGTAAATCACATTGATGTAATTATTTTGAAAAATGCATTTAAGAGTTTATTCTTTTCAAAGGCTAACATGTATATAGAATATTAGAGCTGAGACTTGAAGGCAGCCCGTAGGCAGAGATGAGGAGAAAGAGCATTCCAGGTATAAGGAACAACTGTTAAAAATACCTGGAATTGGGTAATGATAGCCAAAAAGCCAGGATTGCTGGTATATGAGGAAGGCAGTAAAGTGAAAGAATGGAAAGGTAAGAAAGAAGGCTTTAGGGCATAAGGGTTTTTAAAAGCCAAACAGGATTTTATATTTGATCCTGGAGGTGATAGGGAGTCCTTGAAAGATTATTGAACATCATTTCAGGCAAATTGCTCTGGGCCTTCTCTGGGCTTCTTCTCCTTCCTCTACATATGATAAAGAACTTCTAAACCTTTAATAGTCTTATGACTGTTTCCAATTCTGTCCACCTTTGCTCCTTTGAGGCCTTTGACGTCTGGTTATTGGTTGGCATTAGTATTTTAGGTGCTGTCCAATTTGTGGGAAGACCTGTGGCAATAAATGTCACCTTTCTCTGGAGAGATTTTTTAATGGGTAGGCTCTCCCTGACCCCCACTTTAGCTTTTTTCACTGTGAATACTCAATCCGTAACACAGTTGTGAGTAAAGTCAAATAGTATGACTTTGGACATACTATTTACTTAGCTTCTTAATTATAATATCTGTAAATGGGGATAATACTTTTACTTCATATCTCACAGGATTGTTGTGAAGAAAGTATTGTGTAAATCTTACTTTAGAATTGTGAATTGTTTATCTTTATCATTCCCTCTTAACAACCCTTTACATATTAAAAGATAGAACCTGACCTCTTCAATCTTCTCTTCTCCAGGCTAAATTTAGATTTATATAGTATTTAAGATTTAAAAATCATTTTCCTCTTAACCCTGTGCAGTAAGCAGTACAGATGTTATAATCTTCATTATACAGATGAGGAAACTGAAACTCAGAGAAGTTAAAAACTTGCCTGTGGCCATACAGCTGATAAATGTCAGAATTAAGATGATTCTTATTTTCTTCAGTGACATAGACAAAGTTTAGCTTATCAAAGTCCCACCTAAAATTTGATTCCCAGAAATAACAGCTCTTCAGATGAAATCTAGCCAGTGCAGAAAACCATAGGAACAACATCCCCACATTCTATACTTTTGTTTGTAAATCATGTCTGACTCTTCCTCATCCCATTTGGGGTTTTCTTGACAAAAATACTGGAGTGGTTTGCCACTCCACTTCTTCTCTACTTCATTTTATAGACTAAGAAACTGAGGCAAACAGGATTAAGTGACTTGCCCAGAATCATACACCTAGAAAGTGTCTGAGACCGGATTTGAACTTTTGAAGATGAGTCTTCCTGACTCCAGTCAAAGCATTCAATCTATTGTACTTTGGCTGCCCTATTCTACATCCGAGATTTCTGTTAATATAGCCTAAAATTCAATTTGTGCTTTGGCTTTCTTCTGGTACTTTTGTTTTTAGTGAGCCTGCAAATCAATTAAGATCCCTTTTTTAAGGAAGGAATGCAGTTTAGTAATAGTAATTGTGAAAAGAATTTTGAAGCAAGTTTCTTTGGTAAAGTCTTCATTTCTCAAATGCATAGGGAACTGAATCAGATTTATAAAAAATTAAGAATCATTCCCCATAAATCAATAAATGATCAGAATATGTAATCAAAATCCAAAGGACTATGAGGCCATTCATATTCTTTGATCTAACAATACCACTAGTAGGCATGAATCCTCCCCTCCCCCCCCCCAATTTTTTTTTTTTTAAGGAGAATCACCTATGTATATAAAAATGTTTATAGCAGCTCTTTCCTCTTTGCTTTTGGGAAAAGAATTGGAAATTGAAATGATGCCCATCAAATGGAGAATAACTAAATAATTAGCTGAAATTGTGGTGAGTATGATGGAATATTGTTGTTCTATGGGAAAGAATGAGCAGGATTTTCTCAGAAAAACCTAGAAATTCATCCATTAATTCAAGCAAAGTGAAATGCACAGTGTACAGAGTAATAGCAATGTTGTAAAATAATCAGCTGTGAATGACTTTGCTATTCTCAGCAATCCAGTGATCCAAGACTATTCTGAAAGACTTGACAAAAAATGCTGTCCATACCTAAAGAAAGAACTGATTGTAAAGAACTAATTGTGTCCAAACACAAATTGAAACATACTTTTTAAAAAACTTTATTTTTCTTGAGGGTTTTTTTAGGGAGGAAAATCTATATTTTTTTTCACAACATGATTTTTATGGAAATGTTTTGCATAACTCACTGTGAAGGAGATCTGGAACTCAAAATTTTGACAAACATGTAAAAAATCGTTTCACATGTAACTGGGGAAAATAAAAATAAAAAAATTTATAGGGAAAAAAAATCCCTTATTTAAGGTTCACTTTATTGTGGGAAAGGAACTAAAATAAATGAAAAAGAGACCAAATCTAGACAGAAGTAAAGTATTATTCCTCAGTGAGGAGAAGGTACTGAGTGAGCAGGAAGGTGTTAGGGGAAAATAGGTAGATATGTTAGGGAAAGAGAAGCCAGAATTTTAAGAGTCATATCTGCCAATTAGCACCTTTATTTTGGATGCTTCAGGGATAAGATTCTTTAGCAGGAAAGTAATGGGATAAAAGTAGTCACTGATTATCTCTGTCCTTCAATTTCCTCATCTGTAAAAATTAGGGTATTAGGCAACCTCAGTAGCTTTAAACATTTTATTTACTAATACCCTTTGTAGCTCTGATTTTAAGATTGAATATACATAGAGTAGAAAATGTGTAACCCTTTAGTATAAAGAATTGTATCTGTGTTCTAGGAATTACAGTATACTCAGATCATTAAAAATGAGTTGGCTGTTAAAACATATGAAAGAAGTTTATTAGTCTGTTAGGTGATCACTTGTCAGGGATATTGTAGAGCAGAGAAGATTCTTGTTCCATTAGGAATTGGACTAAAAGTCTTCAAAGATTCTTTCCATCTCCATCTTATTGGCAAAAACGTGGTTCAGGATGAAGGCTTTCAGTTTAGAAGTGTAAAACAAGGAGTTTTCCTTTTGGTGGTATAGTGCTTTCTTCACAATGTGATAAGGTAAAAATGCAGACATTACCATCATGCTGCAAATGCAGAAACTTAGGATGAAAGAGAGGAAATGACGTGTCCATACTTCTATAGCTAATAATCATCTGAGCCAAAATTTGACCCTTGGTAGTCTCCTAACTCGAAGTTCAGTGTCCTTTCACTCTATCACACTAGAAACAGATTTGACTGGCATTATGACCTGATTCCTTGACTATTCTCATGTACGAAAAGCATCGCCATCCTAGAGATAACCAGGCATGGATTTTGGAAACTCTAAATAATTTTTCCTTTCTCTATTGGGTTTCCCAGTCAAAGGCTCCTTTGTCTTCTGTATTTCTGATGGTTTCACAACAATTATCTTTTGTCTTTTTCTCAAAGAAGCCTGATGAAATTATGCCTCACTTGGTTTCTATACTACCTCATTCCAGCTGTGGATGCTGTTTCCCTAGATGCATTTGTAGCTTTTTTTTCTCCCAGAATTAATGGGAACTTGACCAAATATACCCAGAAAGTTTGCTTCTGATTGGAAGGGAGAACATCATGTGCATTTCTGGTAAAAAATAAAATCTTAATTTGAGTTGCAGACTCTAAATTAGAAATACCCTAAAAAGAAGTTGACCACACTGAAGTTTTAGGCTTTGAACTTAAGAAACATTCTAAAATTTCCCAAATGTACCTTATTAGCTGAAAAGGATTTGTGAAGTAGTGACAAGAATGCTAAATTTTGAATCAGATACATTAAGATGACTTGAGTTCAAAATAAAAAGACTGTGTTGGATTGCAATAACCTTCTTATGGATCTCCTGCCAAACATTGTATTCTGCAAATGTTTCCAGAGCTAGTATCACTGGTCAGATTGTTCTTGTACAAGAACTTTCAGGGGTTCCCATTGCCAAAGAAACTCAAAGCTTTCTTCAGCCCTACTCCACAATCAAAGCTTATATTTATTGATAATTGTTAAGATTTACCCTGTAACATATAGTAAATATACCTATTGTACAGAGTACTGTGATAGATGATGGGAGATTAGATAAGAGAAAGTCTATAACCTCTAAGATGTTATGGTGTGACATAAATTGACTGGCAGACTTAAAGTCAAGAAAGCTTAGATTCATAACCTACCTGTGATACTGAATGTATAGGTCACTTAATATTTCTGAGCCTCAGTTTTCCTATCTTTTAAATGTGAATAACAACTGTTAGCACCTACCTCAGAGGGTCGTGATATTAGTTGATGTTTGCACATTGAAACTTTTAAATTTAGCACTCTATAAATGCCTAAATTTATACTAAATTTTACTAAATAATTTACTACTAAATTGTAAATAGGAGCAGTAGGTTAAGGCACCAATACAGGTAACAGATAATAAAAATACATTGGAACAAAGATAAACATTATCTCTGATTTTATTTCCTATTGTTGCCCTCTATAAATCCAACCAAAGCATGAATGTCTTTTGCAATCTTATAGTTAAAGCCAATGTAAATCAGAGGAATTAGGGAAGGTTTCACAGAAGCAGAATCACAGCTAAGGATTGGAAAGGACTCCAGAGGCTATTTACATCATCAGCTGATCCCTGACTAGAAACCCTCTTTCTTTTCTTTTTGTTTTTTCTTTTTTTTTTTTTAATAAAAGCTTTTTATTTGTATAACATATGTATGGGTAGTTCCCCAACATTGATCTTTACCAAGTTTTCCATTACAAATTTTACCCCCAGTCCCCTCCCCTCCCCTAGATGGCAGGAAGTCCACTACATGTTAATAATGTTGAAATGCTTGAGAAGTTATGCAGGAAAAATCCTATCTACAAGAAAAAAAAAGAATCAGAGAAAGGCAACACAATGCAAGCAAATGTCAGTAGAGATCATGAAAACGTTACGTTGTGGTCCATATTTCATATCCCTCTCTCAGGGTGTATATGGTTTTCTTCAGTGAACAATTGGAACTAGTTTGAGACAATTCTTTGTTGCAGAGAGCCATGTCCATCAGAATTGATCATCATGTAATACTGTTGTTGCTGTGTATGATGATCTCCTGGTTCTGCTCGTTTCACTCAGCATCAGTTCATGCAAGTCCCTCCAGACCTCTCTGAAATCGTCCTGCTGGTCGTTTCTTACAGAGCAATAATATTCCATAACATTCATATACCATAATTTATTCAGCCACTCTCCAATTGATGGGCATCCCTTCAGTTTCCAGTTTCTAGCCACTACAAGAAGGGCTGCCACAAACATTCTTGCACAGGTGGGTCCCTTTCCCTCCTCTAAGATCTCTTTGGGATATAAGCCCAGTAGAAACACTGCTGGGTCAAAGGGTATGCACAGTTTGACAACTTTTTGAGTATAGTAAAGCTAACATTTCTAATACAATATTAAATAGTAATGGTGACAGTGGGCAGCCTTGTTTCACTCCTGATCTTATTGGGAATGGTTTTAGTTTGTCTCCATTACATATGATGCTTGCTGATGGTTTTCAATAGATGCTACTGGTCATTTTAAGGAAAAGCCAATTTATTCCTATACTCTCTAGTGTTTTTAATAGGAAAGGGTGTTGGATTTTATCAAAGACTTTTTCTGCATCTATTGAGATAATCATATGGTTTTTGTTAGTTTTGTTATTAATATAATTAATTATGCTGATAGTTTTCCTAATATTGAACCAGCCCTGCATCCCTGGTATAAATCCTACTTGGTCATAGTGTACTATCCTGGGGATGACTTTCTGTAATCTCATTGCTAATATCTTATTTAAAATTTTTGCATCATTATTCATTAGGGAAATTGGTCTATAGTTTTCTTTCTCTGTTTTCACCCTACCTGGTTTAGCTATCAGCACCATATCGGTCTCATAGAAGGATTCTGGCAGTAAACCTTCTGTTCCTATTTTCTCAAATAGTTTGTGTAGTATTGGAATTAATTGTTTGAATGTTTGGTAGAATTCACATGTAAATCCATCTGGCCCTGGAGATTTTTTCTTAGGGAGTTGGTTAATAGCTTGTTCTATTTCTTTTTCTGATATGGGGCTATTTAAATAATTTATATCCTCTTCTGTTAACCTAGGCAATCTATATTTTTGTAGATATTCCTCCATTTCATTTAGATTATCAAACTTACTGGCATAAAGTTGGGCAAAGTAACTCCTAATTATTGCTCTAATTTCCTCTTCATTGGAGGAAAGTTCTCCCTTATCATTCTTGAGACTAAAATTTGATTTTCCTCTTTCCTTTTTCTTATCAAATTAACTAAAGGCTTATCTATTTTGTTAGTTTTTTCATAGAACCAACTCTTAGTTTTATTTATTAATTCAATAGTTTTCTTATTTTCGATTTTATTAATTTCTCCTTTTACTTTTAGAATTTCCAATTTGGTATTTAATTGAGGGTTTTTAATTTGTTCTTTTTCTCGTTTTTTTAATAATAAGCCCAATTCGTTGATCTTTTCTTTCTCTATTTTATGCAAGTAAGCATCTAGAGATATAAAATTGCCCCTTATAACCGCTTTAGCCATATCCCACAAATTTTGGTATGTTGTCTCCTTATTGTCATTCTCCTGGATGAAATTATTGATTGTGTCTATGATTTGCTCTTTCACCCATTCATTCTTCAGGATTAGATTATTTAATTTCCAATTAACTTTTGGTCTATTTTCTCCTGGCCTTATATTGCATGTGATTTTTATTGCATCATGATCTAAAAAGGATGCATTTACTATTTCTGCCTTTCTGCATTTGATTTTGAGGTTTTTGTGCCCTAACACATGGTCAATTTTTGTATAGGTTCCATGGACTGCTGAGAAAAAAGTAAACTCCCTACTGTCTCCATTCAACTTTCTCCATAGATCTATCATACCTAACTTTTCTAACAATTGGTTTATCTCCCTAGTTTTTTTCTTATTTATTTTGTGGTTTTATTTATCTAATTCTGAGAGAGCAAGGTTGAGATCCCCCACTAGTATCGTTTGGCTGTCTATTTCTTCTTGCATCTCTCTTAATTTCTCCCCTAGGAATTTGTGTGCTATTGCACTTGGTGCATATATATTTAGTATAGATATTGCTACATTATCTATGGTACCCTTTAATAAAATATAGTTTCCTTCCTTATCTCTTTTGATTAGATCTGTCTTGGCTTTTACTTGATCTGAGATAAGGATTGCTACCCCTGCTTTTTTTTGTTCACCTGAAGCATAATATTTTCTGCTCCAGCCATTTACCTTCATCCTTTATGTGTCACTATGTTTTAGATGTGTTTCTTGTAGACAACATATTGTGGGATTCTGGTTTTTAATCCAGTCTGATATCCGCTTCCACTTTATGGGAGAGTTCATCCCATTCACATTCACAGTTAGAATAACTAATTCTTTATTTCCTGCCATCTTATTTACCCAAGTTATGTTTTCCCCTTTCCTTTCCCCTTTCTCCCTTCCCCCCTCCTCAGTACTTTCCTTTTGATGACCCCCTCCCCCAAACAATACTCCACCCTTTAGATCCCCTCCCCCTGTTTTTACTCCTTTCCCCTGATTCTTCTATTTTCCTTTCTATTAGTTTGTCCCTTACTTTTCCTCCTTTCCCTCCCACTTCCCTCTAGCAACAGACAAGTTTCTATGTGAAATCAAATGTAGACACTTTTAGAGCCCAACCTGATGAGAGTAAGATTTACACAATGCTCATCTCCCTCCCCTCTTTCTCTCAATTATATTAGGTTTTCTTTGCCTCTTCAAGTGATTTTACCTTGTTTTTACCTCCTTTTTTTTTTTTAGATCTTATTTTACCACTTTTTCCCTCTTTTCCCCAGTATGACAACCTTTTTCCCTCGAGTTCTCTTTTTCATATTATCAAAGTAATATCTAGTTAATTATACCCCCAAACTTTAAGTATCCCCCTAGTAAAAATAAAGTTCTCAAGAGTCCTTTCCTTTTTACCTTTTTACGCATCTCTTGAGTTCTGTGTTTGGGTGTCGAATTTTTTGTTCAGATCAAGTCTTTTCATTAGAAATAGGTGAAATTCACCTATATCATTGAATGACCATCTTCTTCCCTGGAGGATAATGCTCATTCTAGCTGGATAGGTTATTCTTGGTTGTAATCCAAGTTCCTTTGCCCTTCGGAATATCTGGTTCCAGGCCCTTCGATCCTTCAGTGTGGAGGCTGACAGATCCTGTGTGATTCTAATTATGGATCCTCGGTATTTGAATTGTTTCTTTCTAGCTGCTAGCAGAATCTGTTCCTTGGTGCTATAGTCCTGAAATTTAGCCACGTTATTCCTTGGGGTCTTAATTTTGGGGTCTCTTTCAGGAGGTGATCGGTGAATTCTTTCAATGGTGATTTTGCCCTTTGATTCTACAATCTCAGGGCAGTTTTCTTTCAGGATTTCCTGGAAGATAGTGTTTAGATTCTTTTTTTCATCATGGCTTTCAGGAAGTCCAATAATCCTTAGATTGTCTCTCCTAGATCTATTTTCCAAGTCAGTTGTTTTTCCTGGGAGATATTTCATATTTTCTTCTAATTTTTCATTTTTTTGTTTTTGTTTGACTGATTCTTGAAATCTTATTGAGTCATTCACTTGCATTTGTTCAATTCTTATTTTTAAAGTGTTGTTTTCTTCAGTTACCTTTTTAAGCTCCTTTTGTAACTGGCCAATTTGTTCATTGCACTCTTTTTCCACTTCACTAATTTTATTTTTCAATAAATTGGTGTCTTTTTCATATCTCTTTTGCAGGGCATCATATCCTTCTTGCAAGATATTGTATCCTTCTTGCACTGATTTCAGTTTATTTTCCCATTTATCCTCCAGCTCTCTTTTGAGGTTCTTTATGCAATCTTCCAAAAAGGCCTTTTGAAAAGGGGACCAGTGATGGTCCTTGCTGATTTTCTCTGGAGTTTTGTCTAAAGGAACCTCTGGATCTGGGGTCATGGCTTCTTTGCCTTGATAAAAGCTGTCTATGGTGAGAGCTCTCTTTTGCTTCTTCATTTTTTTTTAGACAGCGTGGATAGCTAAGGTAGGGGGGAAAAAAAAACACGGAGGCTGAAAAGCTTTGCCCTGGGGCACTTCGGCAAGTTGACTTAAGGTGCTGGGCCGGTGGGGGCTAGGACTAAGTCCGAATTACTCCTTAAACAAGGCAAGTCTGCCAGAACACCTGCCCCCAATCAGGGCAGAGTGTCCTGATTGCCTCAGATAAACTCCAGGTGTTTGGAGTTTGGAGTTTGGAATTTCTTCCACGATGAGCTGAGCTGAGTCCCACCCTCACTTCCAGCCTACACAGGAGTCGTCTATTTATCTCTCTGTCCGAGTCAGACTAACCTGATATGAAGTTATCCAGAAAGCAATGTCCAAATATTTCTGAGTTCGTTGACTTGAAGATCAGTTCAGAGGCTTATTTTATTGTTGATTTGAGAGAAGATTGGAGGAGAGGCAGAAAGTCACCTTTTCACTCAGCCATCTTGGCTCCGCCTAGAAACCCTCTTTCAAAAATCCCTGACAAATGGTCATTCAGCCTCTGCTTGCAGACCCCTGCCATAGGGAAACTTATTACTTCCTGAGACAGCATATTTCCACAGTTATAATTTTAGGAAGCTGCCACTGAGAAAATTCTACCCATACTTCCTCGTTCTGCTTTCTGAAGGCACACAAAACAAGTCTAAACTCTTTTTCACTTGACAATCTTTCAAATACTTGAAGACAACTATCATGTTCCCCTGAAATTTTCTCTTCTCCAGTCTAAAAGTTCTTAGTTCATTCAGCCTATTTTCATATGCCATAGTATCCAGTTTTTTCACTACTATGAATCATTCTAAGTTTCAAGCTGTATTCAAGAAATTTCAATTCCATTCTCATAGGAATTCTTAGACAGTTATTCATTTCCCAGATCTTCTTTTCTCTTCTGAAATCTCTGTCTTCTCTTGATTACAGTGATGAAAATCATATGCTTAGTAGGTCTTAGGTCTCATGCCTAGGACTTCCAGTTCAGAATGTCTAATAGGCAATTAAAAATGCAAAATTTGAACTTAAGTGAGAGGTAGGGTTGGCTAATAGATATGGGAATCATCTGATTTAAGATAATAATTGAACCCCTTGGTTTGATAAAGATCTTCAAAGGAAAGAGCATATAGAGAGAAGACGGTAGAGTTTTCATTTATGGCAAATCGAAATATGGCAACCAAGTAACCACTACTTCTGTCTTCTTTCTCTAACCATCATTTTTTGTCCTCTCCTGGTGGTGTACCACATTTTATATTTTTCTTGGAGCTCAGAATACCTGCAATGGCCCAGCTCTCTGCTCTAAAGGAAGATTCTCATAACTGTTACCTCCAAGTGTTTAGTGATCATTCTTCCCTTCCTTTTTCCAGTTACATTCTTCTAACCTTTCATCTTCCTTATACAGCTTAACGATTTCATTCTGCCTCTACAAATACTTTTTCTTCTTGAAACATTTATTCTTTTCCTTCAAGGAATACTTCATTTTCCCTTAATAACTTAGAGAGAAAACATTTCTTTAGCTATTTACTTTTTTTTCTATGAAGCAGATCAACATGTGTTTTGTATGCATATTGTGGTTATTTGATACTGTCAGAAACATACTGTCATTCCATTTTTTTCTTTCTTTTTCTTTATCTTTTTTCAATAAGATACTGGCATGCTCAGCTGCCTTTCATTGGCAGTTAACTCCAACTGCCGGTCCTTACTATGAGCAGAGGCTACCCCTAACCTGTCCTAGAAGATGGGACATTTGAATTGGACCTTAAAGGATAAGTGTATGTATATATAATAGTTGATATGGGAACATGCATTCCAAAATAGGGAACAGCATGAGTAAAAGCAAGGCATCATGAAAACATAGGGCATGTTTGGTGAGAGGGTAGAGGAAAAGAGCTCAGTTTCATTGGAGTAGAGTGCATGAAGGTATATAATATGAGATAAGGCTGGAAAGGTTTAGAGTGGTGGTACATTTTAGAAGGTCTTGAATTCCAAAGGTTTTTAAGCAAATATGTCCAAATCAAGAGTGAGAATGATTATTCCAATAGTGGTGTGACACATATATTGTAGTTAGGAGTAGATGTGGGAAGTCTAAGTGGGCCTGTATTAGGATGATGGCAGTGGGAATAGAGAAGAGGAAAGAAATGCAAAAGATGTTATAGAATTGGAATTAGAAAATCTTGATGACTGTATATGAGAAGTGAGGAAGAAGGAGAAGTCTAAAATAACTTGTTTAAACGTTAGAGATTAGGTAAGTTGTGTAGAAGCACAGACAAAAATAGAATTTAGGAAAAATGATAAGCTCAATTTGAGGAAAGCACTTTATCACAACTGAGAAATAGATAGTACACTTTCTTAACTTTTTAAATAAATTTTTTCAATTAACAAAATTTATTTTCTCTCCTTTCACTTTCCTTTTCCCATTGGGGAGAGGGAAAAAAAACACTTTTGTAACAAATATGTATAATCAAGCAAAACAAATTTTCAGACTGTCCAAAAAAAAGAGTTCTGTTTTCTATCTTGGATTCTATCACCTCTGTCAGGACGTGTCAGGACTGTCACATCTTCATGGGTGGCATGTTTATTCATTATCAGTCCTCTGATACTGTAGTTGGTCACTGCCTTGATTAGAGTTAAGTCCTTCAGAGTTGTTGGTTTTTTTTTGTTTTTTTTTTTTTACCATGTTGCTATATAAGTGTTTTCCTGGTTCTGCTCACTTCCCTATGTATTAGTTCATAAAAGTTGTCCTGTATTTCTCTGAAATTACCCCATTCCTCATTTCATCAATGTACTGTAATTTCTTCAGTCATATGCCAATTGAGGGCCATGCTATTATCCCTAACTTAGAGCAAATAGAGAAATTGGGGCACAGAGGAAAATGCATAAGGTCACACAGCTACTGAGCAGTAGAGCAAGAATTCAGAGCATGGCCTTCTGACTCTACATCCAGCATTTTTATCACTATAACCAGCCTTTTAAATTTTATTTTGCATTGTTCCCTTGTTTTCCAGCTGCTCCTCCATCTCTTCCAAGCAAGTCTTATTTCACCAGTCTTGTCTGGTTATGTGTCCAATTCTACTGATGGTTCTATTTTGTCTTCCCGGCTAGACCTATCTCTTTTATCCTCTATTAACTAGCCTTTCAAGAAATATTTGTGATTTGATTCAATACCTTGGTATCTTAATATTTTGTTTTTCAAATGTCAGCCCAGCACCTAAGAAGGCAAGGGATAGAGATTTGGTTGGGCACGGTCAGGTTTGAATCTACTTTCTGCCACTTACTAGCTAACCTGGAGCAAGTCATTTAACCTTCTTGTTATCTATTTCTTTGTCATTAGAATAAGGTTTTCTACATACTATGGTATTGTTTTGAGGATCATATAAAACGTGTGTATAAAGTATTTTGTAACCAAAAAAGTGCTGTTTTGTTATTAGTACTCAAAATGATCTGTTTTCATTGATTTGGACATTCCCTCCAACAGTGCAGATCACACTTCATCCGTATCTACCCATCTTGTGTGGCATCTTGTTACAGAGATTCTATCAAATGCATTTCCCTGAAAACACATTTTTTACTCCCCTTCTTCAGTTCCTAATTTGTTGAAGCCTTTTCATACCCACTGTCTCCTCTTCACTGCCTTGTATAGAATGCTCATTTTTAATTCCTTAGTTCCATTACTTGTAGCCATGCAACTTATGTTTGTAATTATAGTCTTAGTAATCATAGCAATTATTAAAGTGAAGCATAGAAGGTAAGTTGCCAAGCAAATTATTAGACTCAAGACTCAAAAGAATTAAGATTAGAAATTTTAAAAGAAATTAAATGACAAAATTCAAGGATGAAGTGCTAACTTGACCTACAGCATAAAGAGATATTAATTACTTAGGACATTTAATGGATAATCCCATTATCTAGGTCATTGTGAGAATACCAAAAACTGTAGGGGGGAAAAAAAAAAAACATCTCTGTAAATCTGGTAAGAAACTTTAATAAGAATTAAAAATACATTATTATTCCAAGATGTGAATGTTTCTGTGCATACCTTTCTCCTTCCTCAGCACTACTCCCCAGGTATTGAACACAAGCTCTCCAGCCCAGCAGGCTGAAAATGAAGCCAAAGCCAGTTCCTCTATTGCGATTGATGAATCAGAGCCCACAACCAATATCCAAATCCGGCTCGCTGATGGCGGGAGACTGGTGCAGAAGTTTAATCACCGTCATAGGTAAAGTAGAAGTTTTTCTTACCCGGAAATTATCTTTGAGAATGGAGACCACTTTTTTTGTTTTGTTTTGTTTCAAATTTTCTCCCTCTCTCTGGCCTCTCCCCTATCAATTGAGAAAATAAATAATACAATACCCATTATACATATGAAATCATATAAAATGTATTTCTACATTAGCCCTGCTAAGGGAAGGAGGAGGTAGAAAAAAAAGAAAGAAAAATTATACTGCACTGCACTCCAGAGTTCATCAATTCTTTCTCTGGAGGTGAATAGCATTTTTAATCATGAGTCCTTTGGAATTGTCATGGATCATTTTATTGATCAGAGTGAATAAGTCTCACAGTTGTCTATCATTACAATATTGCTGTTACTATGTACAATATTCTTCTGGTTCCACTCACTTCTTTTTGCCTCAGTTCATACAAGTTTTTCCAGGTTCCTCTGAAATCATCCCTTTCATAATTTCTTATTACACAATAGTATTCCATTATAATCATGCTACGATTTATTCATCCATTCCCCAGTTCACAAAAAGAGCTGCTATAAATGTTTTTGTACCACTTCTAATGGATTTAGATAGGCATCCCAGTTCATTAACAGAGTTAGTATATAGAAGGGGATGCCAGTCTGGGCAATCTGAGAGGCATTTAGCCTCTTATTTCCTTAGATCCAGGGAACATTTCAACCCCAAGAATATGTACCCATAAATGTTGACCTTTCTTTGTGAACTGCAACTATTGAATCTCTCTCTCATCAATCTGTGCTCTGTGCATGGACATGTAAAAATTGATACTGTGGATCCAGGGGAAAAATGTATTTGCTGGAAGGTTTTTATTCTTTTGAGCTTTAAAGATCTGAATACATCAAGCATATAAGTCCTCTACTAGTAACAGTAGTAACTAAGCACATGAAGAAAAAAGGAGGAGTATATATTGGATTGAATGGGTCAGGCCACTTCAACTCTCTGAGATGAGGTTTTATCACCTACTTTAGGATTGTGAAGGAAATGGCCTGATGCCCATGTACTATGTTCTTCTCTAAGATCAAAATATTGTATAACATAGATTTCACCTGTCTTAAATGGGAATCTGAAACATGTCTCCTGAAGGAAAGGGAAAGAGGAGGAAAGGTCCAGCTACTGGTTTACAACTACTAAGGCACTTTTGTCAAGAGGTACTGGCCTGGATCATAGTTTCAGTTCTGCCACTAACTTACTATGTGACATTGAGCACATTGCTTTTTCATAGTTAGCTTCTGTTCCTTCTTTGAAGGTCCTTCCCAGGTCTAGAACTCTGATCCCATGGCTAGAAAATCTTAAGGACCCTTCTGACTCTACTATTCTGTGGTTCTTTTAATTCAAAAGTTGCTGTCCACAACAGTTTTCATAGGTGATGGTCATGTGTGCTGTTCCCATTTTTAGGCAGTAACAATCCAAGAAGGACCTGGGGAGGGGGGAATCAAAGGGTCTCTCCATTCTTTTACTACCTCCCTTGAAGCATCAGAAAGTGTACCAGGGTGACATTCTTATTTTCCTCTCTTGTACTAGGATCAGCGATATCCGGCTTTTCATTGTCGACGCCCGGCCAGCAATGGCAGCCATGAGCTTTGTCCTTATGACCACCTTTCCGAACAAAGAGCTGGCTGATGAGAGCCAGACCTTGAAGGAGGCCAACCTGCTCAACGCTGTCATTGTCCAGCGGTTAATATAATACCTGCCCTCTTCCCCCAACCCATTCCCCTACACACACACTCTCTTTTTCCTCTTGTTTCTGTCCACAGCTGTCTGCTGCATACATGCGTCACTTTGCCCTATGTGCGCACTGTGCAGCACAGTGTCACGTCTCCCCTTAGCTCTGGGTTCTTAGATCTTGGTTGGACATTTTGTTTTATCTTTAGTTGCATTTACTGGGTTTTTGTGATGATCAGTGAACTTTAAAAAAAATTTAATAAAAACAAAAAAATTTGAAAGAACATCACCAGCCTGTTGTGGGAAAAGCCTTTCCCACTGAAGTAGGTCTCATTTGCTTTAAGATTACATAGTTCCATATCAGAGGGAAAGTGAGTCTCCATTATGCTGCATGGAAATTTTTGTCTCTGGCTATCTTTACCCCACGGTTCATCTGGGTATTATAGCAAGATTTTCCATCATCAACCAACAAGCATGTATTAAGTGCCTACTATTCCTTGATTCTGAAGATACAAATACAAAAGAACAAAACAATCTTCCCTCAAAAGGAGCTTACATTCTGGAAGGGGCGGGAGGGGGAAACAAATACATACAAAAATTAGACAGCATAAGTATAAAGTGAATAAAAGATAATGCTTGAGCTGTATCTTAAGAGAGGGACTCTGAGGCAAAGGTAAAGAGAGAAAGCAATGCTGCCATGTGGAATGGCCAGTGCAGAGGCAGTGTTGTGTGAGAGGATGCAAGAGAAAGAAGGCTAATTTGGCTGGGTCATAGTGCTAAAGGGAGTAATGTCCTAGGAGAACAGAAAGATATGTTGGGACATGGCTGTAGAGGTCTTTAAAGATTAAACAGGGATTTTTTTATCCTAGAATTTAAATTTTATCCTAGAATAGAAGTTGGTTAAGGGAATCACACGGTCAGATTTCCTCTTAAAATCATTTGGACAACAGTATGTCAGTGGCCTGGAGTGGATGAGACCTCAGCCAGGGATACCAAATAGGAGGCCTTTGCAGTAATATAGATGGAATTCAATAAAGACCTGAATATAGCAGGTCACAATTTTTTCTTCCCACCTGGACCATTCTCTTAGTCCCAGAAGAATTTGATCCTCTGCTAGTTTTCTCTCAGGAGCATCACACCCAATTCTCTTGTATTCAACAGGTTTCAAAATATAGCTAACGATGTAAACCTAAGTAGTTAAAAGGTGTGTTAGGCACAGACTAATACAAGTAATCCTAAGGAATTAGAAAGAACACAGAATTAGAACTCTGGGCATGAGGGAAGAAAGAAACCTGGGTTTGAATCCTAACTTCTACTTATTGGCAATTTAGCCAAGTAGGTCAGTCTTACCTCAGTTTTCTACCTATGCACTTCAGTTTTCAAATCTGAAAAATAGAAATAATATATCATCTAGTAGGGCTGTTGAGAGGCTTAAATCAGACCAAAGAAAAGAGCCAGTAAATGAAATCTATGCCTTAGGTATTTGTGTAAAGATAGATCAAGAATGGACAGGAAGCAAGAAGAATCAGATCTTAATACAAGGAAGCAATTTGATCTCATAGATATAACTAGGATTTGGTTGGATGAGATGCATTACAATTAGAGCTCCATAAAGGCATATCTTATTCAAAATTTTAAAATGAAAGTAGGGTGAGGCAATATATATTAAGGCATATGAAATCAAAGAACAAGGGGAATGATGTAGGCATTTGAATGAAGATCAAGGGGAAAAAAATTTTGTCATCAGTGATGTAGACCAACCACCTCTTTGGAAAAAGAATATAAACCTAACATTGAGTCAAGATCAAGGAAGAAAGAAACAATTTTGTGATCAACAATATAGACCATACATCTTCAGAAAGAGATGAGCCTCATGCTGAGTCATAATGTATTAATAGAGGTCTTTGGTTATCATGACAGCTGCTGGTGTTCTTGCTCTATCAAATTCAGAATATCTAAAAATGGTCTTGCTTTCACCTTTCAAAAGGCTACTAAGTCCAAAAGGGGAAAATTCTATTTTGAATCAAATTCTCACCAACAGGGAGAAACTGGTTGTTGAGGTGAAAATGAGAACTTAAAGAAGTGCCATCCCCAAATATGTGATAGTGAAAAGAAAAGTTGAATCTGACATTTCGTTTTGGGAAGAGCAATTTTAAAGTCTTCAGCAAAGAAGAATAAAGATGACATAAATCATTCCAGGAAGAGGAAAAAAATTATCTGAAGAGTGGTCCAGATAATTTGACCAATTTAGATTTTTGAAAGAAACGCGCATAGAAGACTAAAACAAGAGCAGGTAGCATTATAAAGGAATTTTATTCACTCTAGATGGAAAAGACAGTTGCTCAGGATGGATGGAATGATAACCTGACCACAATGAGAAGGCAAAACTGCTGAATTCTTTACTTTTTTCTATGCCAAGAACAATCTCTGTAATGGAAAAGACACACAATTGAGACCAAAATGAGAGTAATTGTAAGAGCAATTTATAGCTACTAAACATAAGTTCAATTCACCAAATGAATGACATTTTTTAAAGTACTGAAAGAATTGGCAACTGGAATGTCTGCTTAGATTTTAGCAAAGTCAAAGACAAAATCTCATGCTAATCATCTGAATGAGATGGAGAGATGGGAACTGGACAATATATTTGGAGCTGGTTGGACCATACCCCAAAATATTCAGTATCAATTAGGAAAAAGGTCTCCAGTGGAGCGCCCCCAGGAATCTGTGCTTGGCCTTCTGTTATTTAATATTTTTGACAATTGGAATAAAGATACAATTGGTGCGTTTTATCAGATTTACAGGTTACAGAAGCTAGGAGGGATAACTAAAGTATTGTTTGTCAAGATTTTTAAAGATCTTAACTAGCTATAATACTGGGCCAAATAAGATTAACAAGGGTAAATGTAAGTTTTTATACTTCAGTTAAAATTAATTTCACAAGTACAAGATGAGACATGAATAGTCAGTTTGAAAAAGTTGGGAGGATAAGTGGTGCAAAGGTTAGCAGATTGCAAGCTCAATGTGAGTTAATTGTATAATGTGGCAGCCAAAACAAAAACAAAAATGCAGTTCTAGGCTGCCTTAAGAAATGTATACTGTTTTGGAAATTCCAAGGTGATAGTCCTATTGTGCTCTGCCCTCCTCAGATCACAAATTAAGTATGGTCATTTTGGGCTGCTACAATTTAGAAAAGATGTTTGCTGATAGACTGGGAGGCATCAGAAGAGAGCAGCAAGAATTAAGACAGACCTCAAGATGATGGAATTAAGGAACTAATACTGTTTAGTCTGGAAAAAATTTAAGGTGGGCAAAATATCTTTTAAGCATTTTGAAGGTAAGTCACTTAGGAGAAGCATTAGATATGAACTGTTTGGCCTCAGAAGGCCTAAGTGAAGCAGTGGATTAAATCTATCCTTGATCAAAGGAATTTTTCAGTAACAAATAGTCTGTTCAAAAGTGGAATAAACTGCTTCAATTTATTGAAGGGGCAAATTGGCCACTGGTGTATCTTGTCAAGTTGGTTCCTTTTCTGGCCTGGGTAAAATTAGATGGTTTCCAACTGAAATTCTATGGTAATAGAAGGGAAGTCGTTTTGCGTGCCATTTTATAGGATATGAGGGCATCAAAAAGAAATAACTAAATCATTTTACAGACAAGAAAACAGCAGAGGGGGAAATGATTGGTGAAGTATAAACTCATGACTGGAACCCAGAACTTTTGGCTCCACAATACTTTTTCCACCATATTGTACAGATTTAGTATAAATAATTTAACACCTAAGAAAACTATATTTCTCGTAATCAGACACTAACATTTACATAGTGCTGTAAGTTTTAAAAAGTACTTTTCTCATAATTACCCTGTAGATAGGTGCTATAAGTATTCTCATTGGGGGGGGAGGGGAGGTAGAAAAGGAAAAGTGATTTCTCTATAGACTCATACCTAATAAAGGGAATAGCTGAGATTTTTAACCAAGTCTTGAGAGTAGTTCTTCAAGGGTAAGCACTTTTTTAAAATGTTTAACAAAAATCAATTTTTCTCCTTCTTACCACTACTACTCATTGAAAATAAAAGCAAACCCTTGTAATAAATATGCAAGCAAAATGAATTCAAATACTGGAAATGTACAAAAATATATGTCTAAATCCTCTGTCAGAAGATGAAAACATTTTTTATCTCTGCAATTGAGTAGTCATTGCATTGATCATAGTTCTTAACAAGTTACTTGTATTTAACATGTTATATAAATTATTCTATTTCTACTCAGTTCACTCCATATCAGTTCATAATTATCAGTTTTTATACCAAAATATTACATATTTGTATAGTATAATTTGTGCAGCCATTCCCCAATTTCTGAGTATCTCATTAGTATCCAGTTCTTTGCCACCATAAAAAGAGCAATTATGAATGCTTTTGTATATATGAGTCCTTTCTTTGATCTTTGATCTCTTTGGGGCAAAGGCCTAAATCTGCTTTCACAGGGTTAAAAGGTACCCAATTTAGTAATTTTGGGGACATAGTTCCAAATTGCTTTCCAGAATGACTGGACCAATTCATAGCAACACGAACAGTACATTAATGTGCCAGTTTTCCCACAGCCCCTCCAACATTTGTCCTTTGCTTTTTTTGTCTGCCAACTATTCTATAGTGAAGGATGTGAGGTGGTTCTTCAGACTTATTTTAATCAGCATTTTCTAATTATCAGTGATTTGTAGCATTTTTTTATAGAACTTGGAATTCTTCCTTTGAAAACTGCTTTATTCTTTAACCATTTATATAGCAATTGGAAAATGGTATTTTTATAACTTTTAGTCAGCTCTTTAGAATTCTTAGAAATGAAACCTTATTGGAAATACTTGCTGTAAATTGTTTTTCCCCAGTTACCTGGTTCCTTTATAATTTTAGTTGTTTTGGTTTGTGCAAAAACTTTAAATTTTATATAATGAAAATTGTCCGTTTTATTGTTTTAATTCTCTATCTCTTGTTTAGTCAAGAACTATTCCCTTCTCCATAGAGCTGACAAAATTTCTTCTTTGCTCCTTTAATTTGTTTATAATGAATGCCATCTTCTGTGTCTAATTCAAGTGTCTATTTGGAGCTCATTGATATATGGAATGAGAGTTTGATCTATAACTATCTCTCAGACTGTTTTATGTAGCTAGTTGTAAAAGTAGTGTGGAGGGAAGTAGAGCCAAGACTGAGAAATAACAAGAAGTACTACAAGCTATTACACCCCATATCCCTTTCAAACTCCTCCATACAGATCTAGAATATGCACCAAAATAAATCCTGATTAGGAAATGAAAGAAAGAAAAAATAACAGCGAGTCAAATTTACAGTACAGATTGACAAAGGGAGACAAATAGAAAGGTACCCTAAGGCCCTAAAGACTGGGTCTGACCAAGGGTATTATAACAGAGCATTCTAGCACAGGCGGAATATATACCACAATAAGAGAAGGTCCCAGCTCCAACATTTGGGAACCTAAGCTTGAATAAAATACAGGAATAGGTGACAAGTGTCGTCTGTTGCTCAAATCAAATTCTAGATCAGAGATCCAGTTGAACTGAGTAGAATTTCTATGCCTTCAGGTGGCATTTCACAGTAAGAAAAAGTCAAGGACTGTGAACTGAGGGCAAAGAAGAAGTTCAGAAGCAAGCCACAGCTTAGTGTTTCAGATGCCAAGAAAGGTGGGAGCAGTGTCAATTTAGCTGCTTGTCCAGTCTGAAGCCTGAAAAGAAATAATTATGCCAGTAATCCTAGAACAAAGAAGAGCTTACAGTTCTGTCACTTTGAACCAGTAGAGCTTTCCAGCTGGCTAATGATGACTAGGTCCAGCGACAATCCACTGTTACTCAGACCCAAACCCAGGAACTTGCAGAATTCAGGAAGGCAGCAATCAGATGGTGCTGGATCAGGCCTCTTGGAATTCTGAAAACTCACAGATCGCCAGTTAGAGCTGTTTCTGAAATATTGGAATAACATAACACAATATCCCCAAGAAAGCAGCAGTAAGGTCAACTCAGACCTTCCCTATAGAAATGTACAGACTAACTTGACTAACATCAAGTTAGAAAGTAGGCTAGAAAGATGAGAAAACAAGAAAAGAATACTATAAAAAGCTAGGTTAAAGAGAATGACTAAAACATCTATAAGCAAAATATCAAAGAAAAACACAACCTGGCCACAAATTCAACTAGAATTCCTGGAAGATATAAAGCAAATATTTATTTTAAGTTTAAAAAATTAATGAAATTAGAGTAATAGAGGGAAAACTGGGAAATTGCAGTTATGGAAGAAAGATTTGGAAAGGGAATAAATAGGTTGGCATAAATGATATAAAACCTTGTCTCCAAAAATAACTCCCTGAAAATTTTGATGAAGCAAATAGAAGCTATTAACTCCACGAGGCAAGAAATATTAAAACAATGTCAAAAAAAAACTGAAAATAGAAAATACAAATTATCTCATGGCAACAAGAAATTACCTGGAAAACAAAGTAAGAGAAAATGTGAGAAAAATCCTGAAGACCATGTCCCCAAAGAAGAGCCTAAACATCTCTTTTAAGAAATAAAAGAGAGGCAGCTAGGTGGCGCAATGGATAGAGCACCAGCCCTGAAGTCAGGAGGACCTGAGTTCAAATTTGATCTCAAGCACTTAACACTTCCTAGCTGTGTGACTCTA
>JAJPUD010003871.1:55598-70415 GCA_023553655.1 Myrmecobius fasciatus
AAAAAAAAAAAAAAAAAGAAAGAAAGAAAGAAATAGAAGAAAACTCCCTAGGATGATTAGTACCACAAGGCAGAGCCCACTGATCACCTCCTAAAAAAGAAATGCCAAAATTCCCAGGAATAGTATAACCAAAATCCGGAGCTTCTATGCCATAGAAACAATATTACAAGCAGAGAGAGATGTCAAATGCTGATTAGCCACCATCAAGATCACATAGATTTACCAGCCACTGTTATTAAAAACTCAGAATATGCTTACAGCCAAAAATAATTTGCCCAGCAAAACTCAGGATAATAGAGGGAGAAATTGACCTTTAATGAAGATTTCCAAGCATTCCTGATGAAAAAGAGTTCAGGGTAAATAGAAACTTTAAAGTGCAATCATTACAGTTAAGAGAAACATTAAAAACTAATCATGAATAAATAATTATAAGGGGCTGAACCCTATCATCATCAGAAGTCAGAGAAGGAATCTAGTCAGAGGGCCTTGGAGTAGTTCTGTTATGCCTTGATAATCTTAAAAAAGAATAGAAAGGGAAAAAAATTACAACTCAGTATAATAACAGTTTATAGAACATAAGTGCTGAAAGAAAACTCAGAGAATGGCAGTGATTTATCATGTGCTGAGTTTGTGGCAAAACTAGGACTAACACCCAAGTTCTCCAGCACCACATTCCATTGCCTTTTGCAATACTCAAGCTTGGGTACATGTTGCAGATGAATGAATTATTTTAAAACTAAATTTGAACTAGAAACTTCAGATTTTGGGAAGAAATGTGGATTATATTCCTGTTCTTGTTACTGGTTTGTTTCCCCCACCTTCCAGGCCTGATAGCATTCTCAAAAGTAACATTTCAAGATGTTGCACCCATACATAATATGTTTACTACACCTGTGTTCACTGAGGTACCGCATTGTGGGAGGAAGCAGTTTATATTGGGTAAAGTTAGAAAAAAATGGTTTTCCCCTGTCTATTCGCAACTATTAAATCTCCCCATTTCTGAGCTTATTCTTCAAGAATTTATTCCTTATTGAACCATAGGGGGGCATCATTCTCAAGTAGCATTTCTATCACTGGCTTCAAACTCTTGCCACGCTGAAGTCATGATTGTCAGACAGGGAAGTAGCCTTGGAATATAAAAATTCGAAGTTAAATGGAACCTTAAAGATCATTTTAGAAATCACTTCTAAATGAAGAAACCAAGACTCCAAGAGCAAAATTGGAAGTGCCTCCAGCCCAGCCCTGACCACATTACATCTCTTTTAAAATAATTTCCATAGCATCTTGTTATTGGTATGTATGGTAGGTGTAGAGACAAAGATAGTCTAAAAACAGGGACAAGTGTGTGAGGAAAATTCAGATATTTAATTTCCATAGCTAATTCTGGTTGAATAATAGAAAGTTTCAAAGTAGCTACTCTAGGATTAAAATAAAATTTTAAAAAATTAAAATAATCCCTTATTCTAAAGCACTATACTTTCCAAAATTTTATACCACATATTTTCAGCCACTCTGTGACAAAAATATTATTACTATTTTACAGGCAAGTAAACAAAGATTTGAAGATTTTTAAAGTAACAATAATGACATAATCTTTGAGATTATGAAACAAATTAAACTAGAGACTTTGCTTTCCTTCTTCCCAAACCAATGCACTTTCTACTATGCCAGGCTGCTATCTAGGCTGCAAGAAGAGCCATACCCTGATTGTAGGAGGAAGTGAAAGAAAAATTCACTATCCTTAGTGTTATATGCAGAATCTATTTGGATCAAAAAGAAAACATTCTCATAGGACAAAGATGAATACAGAAGGCAGCTAGGTGGCAAAGTAGACAGAACTCTAAGCCTGGAGTCAAGAAGACCCAAGTTCAAATCTAGCCTCAGATACTTATTAGCTATGTGACCCTTGAGCAATCACTTAACATCTGTTTGCCTCAGTTTCCTTATTTATAAAATGAGCTGGAGAAGGAAGTGGCAAACCACTCCAGTATCCTTGCCAAGAAAATCTCAAATAATGTCCCAAGAAGTCAAACATGACTGAACTGACTGAACAAAAAAGGATTACAAGATGGGAAGCTGATAAGGGTGTAATAGCAAAGAGTATGTGGGGTTTTTGGCAAATGTACATGATATTAATAGTAGAAAATTCTGCCCTCCATGTTCCATTGAGTTTGATTTTTGTTGTCAGGTCCCATGTGTCACAGTGAAGGCTCAAAATTTCCTGTGAATAATAACCTACAAATGGAACTGTTTCAAGCTTGGTTTGAGGCATCCAAATGAGACACCTTGGCTTGTTTGTTTGTTTATGTCAATCTTATTTTATTTTCAGCTTCATGTTCTCTTCCTCCTCCCCTTTAAGAAAGCCAAAAAAAAAAAAATCCCATTTCAAACATGTATAAATTCCTCTATTAACTCTAACATTTGTCATTGTTCAATTTTGTCATTCCGATTGATGTGAGATGGTAAGCTCAAAGTTGTTTAATTTGCATTTCTCTATTAATGATTTAGAGCATTGATTCATATGGTTTTTTAAAATTTTCATTTTTCCTTTTAAAACTATCTATTCATATCATTTGACTACTTATCCATTAAGAAATGGTTCTTTATTTTTTTAAATTTGAATCAGTTCCACATATGTATGCATATATGTGGAATTGATATAAATATATATAGGAAATAACTATCAGAGAAACTTGCTGCAAAGATTTTCCTCCTATTTATCTGCTTCTTTTCTCATTTAACCTATTTTGGTTTGGTTTGTACAAAAAAATTTTAAATTTTATATAATCAAAATTATCCATTTTACTTTCTATAAGTCTTTATGCTCTTTGGTCATGAACTTTTACTGTATCCATAGATCTAAAAGGTTTGCTTCTTCCTTGCTCTTCTAATTTATTTATGATGTCACTCTTATTGGTTGTCAAGTTCCTATTTGGAGCTTACCTTAATTTATATTGTAAGATATTAACCTAGATCTACTTTCTGCCAGACTATTTCCAATTTTTCCTGATAGTTTTGTCCAATAGTGAATTCTTGCCCCAATAATTGGGACCTTTGGATTTATCAAACACTAAGCTACTGTGCTCAATTGCATCTCTGTTACATATCTAATCTATTTCACTGATCAACTGATCTATTTCACTGATTCACTAATCTATTTCTTACCCAATGCAAAATTGTTTCAATATGTATTGCTTTGTTATATAGTTTGAGATCTAGAATTTAGATCCCTTTTTTTCCCATTTTTTTTCATTATTTCCCTTGAAGTTCTTGACCTTTTAATCTTCCAGATGAATTTTTTTTAATTGTTTTTCTCTTTCTATAAAGTAATCTTCTGGTAGTTTGATTGGTATCACACAAAATTAGTAAATTAATTCAACTAGCATTATCATTTTTATTATGTCAGCTCATCCTACCCATGAACAATTTTTATTAATATTTCTCCAGTCATTTGGATATCTCTTTATTTGTATAAAGAGGAATTTGAGTTGCATTCATATTGTTTTTATGTGAGTTTTTTGGCAGGTAGACTCCCAACTATTTTATACTGTCTTCTATTTTATTTGGAATTTCTCTTTCTCTTCCTGCTGGATCATGTTGGTAGTATTTTTAAAATGCTTGCTGATTTTATGAATTTATTTTAGATCCTACAATGTTACCAAAGTTACTAATTGGTTTGATTAGCATTTTAGTTGATTCTCTGGGATTCTCTAGGTAAATCATATCATCTGAAAAATAAAAAGATCATTCTGTTCCTCTTTCTCTATGCTTATAATTTCAATTTCTTTTTCCTCATCTTATTGATATAGCTAGCATTCTAGCACTATCTTGAATAGTAATGGTGATAATGGACATCCTTGCTTTACTCATAATTGTACTGTTAAGGCATATAATTTATCCCCAATATAGAAATATTGATTTTTGGTTTTATATAGACCATGTTTATCATAATTAAGAAATTTATTCCTATGCTTTCTAATATTTTTCATAGGTTATTATATCATGACAAAAACTTTTTTTTGCTTCTATTGATATAATCATATTTTTTATTTTTATAACAATGTGATCAGTTATGATTTTTTATTTTCTAATATTGAACTAGTCTATCATTCTTGATAGGTAAATATATTTGTTTATAGTATATAATCTTATATGTTATGTTATCATAAATCTCCTTCCTAATATTTTATCTAAAATGTTTGCATCAATATTCATTAGCATTGTTCTGTAGTTTTCTTTCTCTGTTCTGAATTTTCCTGGTTTGGGTATTAAAATCATATTTGTCCAGCAATACCACTACAAGGTCTACATTCCCAAAGAGATTAAAGAGAAGGGAAAAGGACCCATGTATACAAAAATATTTATAGTAATTTTGAGATGACCAAGAATTGGAAACTGAAGAGTTACCCATCAGTTGGGTTAAACAAGCTATGGTATATGATTGTGAAGCAATACTATTATGTTATAAGAACTGACTAAAAGAATGCATTCAGAAAAACCTGGAAAGACCCATATGAACTGATACAGAATGAAATGAAAAGAGCATTGTATATAGTAAAAGCAAAATCTTAACAATAATAAACTGAAAATCTTCACTACTCTGATCAATACAGTAATCCATGACAATTCCAAAGGACAGATGATGACAAATACTATCCACCCTCAGAGAAAAACTGATGAATTCTAAGAAAGATTGAAACATCCTCTTTCTCTTTATTTTTCTTATAATGTGACTTCTGCCTAACTTCATATGTATAATGGGTTTCATATTTCTTCCCTTCTCAGTGGGATGGGAGGGTAGAGTGGGGAAACAGGTAAAGGAAAAAAATCTTAAATTGAAAATAAAAAATTTAGATAAACTTTTAAAAAGAAATGAGGCCATCTTTATATCATAGGAAGAATTTGACAGGACTTTTCCCTATTTTTTCAAGCATTTTATGTAATATTATTTGTATATTATATATAATATGTAATATTAATTGTTCTTTAAATGCATCATACAATTCCCTTTTAAATTCAAGTCCTAAATTCTCCCTCTCCTTTTTTGGAGTTCATTTATTTTTGTTGTTCAACTTATTTTTCTAAAATAGGATTATTTAAGTATTCTATATCCTGTTCTGTTAATGAATATTTTATATTTTTAAAAAATATTCATCCTTGGGACAACTAGATGGGATAGTGAATAGAGCACCAGCCCTGGAATCAGGGCTAAATTCAAATTCAAATCTGGTTTCAGCCAGACTTACGACTAGCTGTGTGACCCTGAGCAAGTCACTTAATTCAAATTGCCTCTCAAAAAAAATTCATTCTCTATGAATAGACAATTTTCAGACAAAGAAATTAAAGCCATTTCTAGTCACATGAAAAAAAAATGCTCTAAATCACTATTGATTAGAGAAGTGAAATTAAGACAATTCTGAGTTACCACTTTGCACCTCTCTGATTGGCTAGCATAACAGGAAAAGATAATGGTAAATGTTGGAATTGAATAAGTTATGGTATATGAATGTAATGAAATATTATTGTTCTATAAGAAATGATCAGCTGGCTTATTACATGAACTGATGCTAAGTAAGTAGAACTAAGAGAACATTGTACACATCAACAAAATTATATGAAAATCATCTGTGATGGGCTTGGCTCTCTTCAACAATGAGGTGATTTAGGGCAATTACAATAATCTTGTGATATAGCAACAACAAGACTATACAACCATCAATTCTGATGGACGTGGTTCTCTTCAACAACGAGATGATTCAAACTAGTTCCAATTGTTCAGTGATGAAGAGAGCATCTACATCCAGAGAAAGGACCATGAGAACTGTGTGGACCATAACATAGCATTCTCACTCTTTCTGTTGTTGTTTACTTGCATTTTATTTTCTTTCTCAGTTTTTTTTTCTTCCTTCTTAATCCGATTTTTCTTGTACAGCAAGATAACTGTATAAATATGTATACATATATTGGATTTAACATATATTTTAACATATTTAATATGTATTGGACTACCTGTCATCTAGGGGAGGAAGTGGGGAGGAGGAGATAATTTGGAACAGAAAGCTTTGCAAGGGTCAATGTTGAAAAATTATCCATGCATATGTTTTGTAAATAAAAAGCTTTAATAAATAAAAGTAGTGGAGAAAATGTTAGTGCCAATTAAACTCAAAAATATATTGCATTTAATAATAATAATTATCTTGTGATAGAGAGATCTGCATTCAGAGAGAAGATTGTGGGGACTAAATGCAGATCACAACATAGTATTGTAAACTTTTTGTTATTGCTGTTGTTTGCTTGCTTGTTTTTTTCTTTCTCATTTTTTTCCCCTTTTGATCTGATTTTTCTTGTACAACATGATAAATGTAGAAATATGTATAGAAGAATCGCATATGTTTAACATATATTGGATTGCTTGCTGTCTACAAGAGGGAGTAAGAGGAAGGGAGGTTTTGCAAAGGTGAATGTTGAAAACTATGCATGTGTTTTGAGAAATAAAGTATTATTATAAAAATATTCATCCTTTTCAGTTAGAGTGCCAGTTTTATTGGCATATAATTAGTCTAATAATGTCTTTTTTTTCACTGGTTGTGAATTTACTTTTTTCATTTTTGATACTGATAAATTGGTTTGTTTATTTTAAAATAAGTTAGTTAATGGTTTATCTTATTTTTGTTGTTTTTTCAAAAATAAAAGCTCCTAGTTTTATTTACTTATTCTTTTTTTTCTTTAAATTTTGTTGATCTATTCCTTAATTTTCATGATGTCTATCTACTTTAGTGTTTCTTGAGGAGGTTGATTTGTTGGTTTTCTAAATTTTTCAGTTGCATGTCCAATTCATTAATTTGCTCTTTAACTCTTTTATTGATGAATCTTTAGAGCCATATATTTCCCCCCTAATAACTGTTTTTGCCACATCCTTAAAATTCTGGTATGTTGTCTCATTATTGTCATTATTTTTAATGAAATTACTGCTTACTTATATGATTTGTTCTTTGATCCACTGTTTTTTTAGGATTAAATTATTTAGTTTCCAATTAATTTTTATCTTTGCTTCAAAGACCCTTTATTGTATATAATTTCAATTGCATTATGGTCCATAAAAAATGTACTTACTATTTCTGCTTTTCTGTAGTTGCATGTAAGGAGGTTTTAAATAATAATTTTCCCAATTACATGTAAAGACAATTTTAAGCATATTTTTTTATTTTTACATTGTCTTCCTTCCTCCTTCATCTCCCCCCCTCCCTGAGACAGTAAGTAATTTAAGATGATTATATGTAATCATACAAAACAAATTTCCTTAATAGTCAGGTTGTGAAAGAAGACAGCATGTGAGGATTTTATGGTCTATAACATGATCATTGTTTATAAAGGTGAAAAACAATTGAGAAATAAGCACATGCCTTTATATTCTCATTCAATAATCTCTAGAAGTCTATCATATCTAATTTTTCTAAAATTCTACTTTGGTCTTTCTTTTTTTGTTTTTTGTTTTTTCATTAGATTTAGCTATCTGGGCCTGAAGGGGGTAAAATGAGGTTCTCCACTGTTGTAATTTTACTGTGTATTTCTCCTCATTATAGGAACTTCCAATTTCATATTCCAATTATGTAAAATATTTCCCCATTCTTCCTCTCTCCCTCTCAAGATATTTTTCTTCCTTTTATTTCCATTATTCTTTTTAAAATCATCAAATTATAACAACTATTTCATGCCTCTCTCTAAATCCTGAGGCTGATAGAATTCTAATGGAATACATATATCATCTCTTCATATTAAAATATAAATATTTTGTCATTGTTTAGTTCCTCATTTATATTTACTTTTTTTTTTCCTGAGGCAATTGGGGTCAAATGACTTAACTAGTATCACACAGCCAGGATGTATTAAGTGTGTGAGGTCAGATTTGAACTCAGGTTCTCCTGACCAGGTCTGGTGCTCTATCCACTTCACCAATTAGCTGCCCCCATATTTACTTTTTAATGCTTTTCTTGATTCCTGTGTTTGTATTTCAAATTTTTATGCAGCTCTTCTCTTTTCAACAGGAATGCTTAGAAAAAAAATTTTTTTATTAAAGAACCATTTTTCCCCTTTCAGGATTATACTGAATTTTGCTGGATAAGTTATTCTTGGTTATGTCTAGAACTTCTCAATTTCTTTACAATGGTGTCTATTAAATCATGTGTGATAATCCATCTTCTGTTCCTATGGTCCAAAGACACATATTTTTGTTTGCTTCTGAACTGCTTCCTCATTAAGTATGTAGTCTGAGGTCAGTGAGTGCTTTTCACTCCATAGATCCCTGCCTCAGTCTGCCCTAGATCTGTGACATAAAACTAGGTGATGAGCAACAGATCTGCCAGAATTATATCTATTCCTGCATCCTGCTCTGGTGGCTAGACTTCATTCCCCAGGGTCTATAGACTTCTCTTTCATGCCAATCTTGGCCAGATAAATAACTCAGTGGTTTTTTTTCTTATATTTCTCTAACAGGAATTATTCTGGTACATTTTTTGGTACCAGAATTTTTATGGAGAGATTGTCTTGGGGGAACTTGGCAGAACTTCCTGTGGTTATCATCTTAGCTACATCCTCTCTACTTGATTTTTTACAAGTCTCTGGAACATCAATTAAGTTTAATTTTCTAATAATTTCCTGATCTGATTTCTAACATTGAAGCTCAGGGGCTAAGGAAGAACATAGTGTTCTTTTCCCCAAACTTCAATAGTAACAACTCACATCCCTGTGATGCTTTATGAATTTTTTTGCAAAGAATTTTCATTACAACACTCCCAGAAGATGAAAATAAAAGTGTTGTGATCTCCATTTTTCAGATAGGATAACTTAGTCTTAGAGAAAGGAAATGATGGTTCACATAGCTTGAAAATGGACAATCTAACAATGGAACCCAGATTTCCTGACTTCCAGACCAGTGCTCTTTATTTTTCTTAGGAAATGAGAAAAAATAATTCTGGTTTTCTAGGTCCTCTGAAGAGAGCAGGATATTTTCACTGGAAAGACAAACTCAGGATGGCTAAATTGTCTATTTCTATTCTTTGTGCAGTACATTTTCCAATACAGTTTGGTGTTTATGAAAAGCACTGGTTTTAGAGTCAGGAAAATATGTTCAAAACCTATTTCTGATGCTTGTTGCCTATTTTCTCATCTGTAAAACAGATTAGATAGCTTCTGAGATCCCTCTAGATCTATGATTTAGAAGACTATTCCAATCCCAGCTCTGTTTAGGTAAATTATTTAATTATTCTGGGCCTCCGTTTTCTTATCAGTAAAATAAGGGGAATTGGACCAGATAATCTTTAAGATCCTTTCCAGCTCTAGTGATTCCTGTTCCTCTATAATTCTAATAGCAAGAGGGAGACATACAAAGCAATGCAGCATCACCAGTCCTATGTCACCTTTTTCCAGGTCTTTAAAACCAGATATAGAACAAACAAAGACTTTGCCCCAGAGGAGAGAAGTAAAACTAATGTGTACAAGTTACAGGGAGTCAGATTTAACATCTCTGTTAAAACAATTTCCCAGCAGGGAACAAATGGCAGTGATCTCTCTGAGACTGCAAATCTTCAGGGAGAGACTAGATAACAACTTAGCAGAAATGTTGGAGAAAAGTCCCTCCTTTAGGCATGAAATGGCTTCAATGACCCTTTCC
This sequence comes from Myrmecobius fasciatus, assembly GCA_023553655.1. Taxonomy (NCBI): domain Eukaryota; kingdom Metazoa; phylum Chordata; class Mammalia; order Dasyuromorphia; family Myrmecobiidae; genus Myrmecobius; species Myrmecobius fasciatus. Next base: position 65,269 of record JAJPUD010003871.1, read on the forward strand.
AACTCTCTACTTCTATAATTCAAGAGCCATGCTAGGAGTTTCAAAATCCCAGACAATTCACATGCCCAATTTTCTCTATCACCTTCAAACAGAAATGTGCTAAAGCCAGCTTAAATTGGCTTTTAAGAGCGAATTGTTAAATTCTCAATGCTGAGAAATCAGCAAAATCAAGGCTACAAACACTACAAATCAGGGCTTGATTTATTGTTTTGTTGATTATCTAGACTTAAGAAAATGGTAAGGAAAATGTTAATAGTTCCAATTAAAAGTGTGTTGTGTATACATATTTCCCCCTTTCCCAGCCAGGGAGTAGGGGAGTAAACACTCACCAGCATACCACTGCTTTCACCCCCATATTTTCATAGAACTAGAAGACATCAAAACCAGAAGGGACCATAGCCAAACCCTTTATTTTATAAAGAAGGAAACAAGGCAGAAAAGGGAACCTGACTTGCCACCGTCACCCAGTGAGTTGGTGACTTGAGCTTGGAAGATTTGTTATATCTCCTGGTTTCCAGTCAATGAGAGAAGTTTGGTTTTTACTACCCATTTTCCTTTATTCTGTCATTCTTTCTCCATTATCCCATGTTCTTCAGTTCAATGTTCAAACTAGCTTCCCTTTCTTGATAGGAAAAGGAAGGAATTTCCTTTTTAAGGATATAAACATGTTTTAAAGAGAGAGACCAGAGAAAGCAATACTTCCACCAAAGGAAGAAAAGGTCAAGGGAGAAATTTCAAGTATCAGTGAAGGAGACATTCTGAGATAGAAGCAGCAGGCTCTCAACCTCCCTGTGAGACAGATGGGGCTTAATTAGCAGGTGGGTCCATCAGGGCTTGATTTACAGACGAACTTGATCTGAGCTATTGTCAGGTTTCTGTGGCTTCTGAAACAGAACACTAAACCCTCCTGTCTTCTTTTTCTACTCTGCCCATAATAGTTGGGAGATAAAACTAAGACCCTAACATTCCCATCCACCTCTCACAGTCCAGAAAGAGGCTGAGACCTTCGAGTTTTGTGCTGACCTCTCCCACTGCTCCTAATTTGGGTAGTGTTGTTGCTCCTTCCTCAGCTCACTTCTTCCAACGTATAGGTATTTAACAAGGGAAAAAAAATCTTTGGGAAACACTACAGAGACACTATGGAGTCCGGATAGGTACAATGGGGAAAAAGTGAACAGAATTTGTTTGACTTATGGCAGTGATTCAGGGAGCTCTCCACTCATTCAAAAAATAATAAGAATTATATATATATATATATACATGTGTATATATATATACGTATATATAACTCAATCACCACATCCTACATTAATTCTTCAGTCCTTTTGGTCATATCTTGCCCTCTTCCAGTAAATCCATATTTTTGGCAAGGCAATTGGAGTTGTGATTTGCCCAGAATCACGCAGTTAGTAAATATCAAATGTTTGATTCCGGATTTGAACTCAGGTCCTCCTGAGTCAGTGCTCTTTCCACTGTACCACCTACTTACTCCAGCAATTCTTTTAAGATGCAAATGCCACTGGGAGGAAGAATTTATTTCTTCCATCAGACTTAAAGCAGGTAGGGCAAAGTGAGAGAAGAGGAAGGGTTAACCTAAGGGCACCATGATTCAGAAAGTTTAAATACTACATAGGTATTGTATGCAAGGATCTGAACTTCATAACTAACTCATAATCCAAGTCACTTTCTACTACCCCATCCATTCTTTCTTGGTTAATACAGTTGATTTCATCATTTATCCAATAGCATAAAGAAACTTCTATAATACAGTATTGTCCAATGAGAGCCCAGACCTGGGAATATATACATGAGGACCCATATGGATGAGGCTGCTTCTGGAAGTTCATGATCATGAGAAGGCACAAATATTCTCTGATTCTTTCCTCTGCTTATAGCAGAGTGATTGTCTGCTGATCTGAAACTGAGAGTACAAAAAGCTATATCTTTCCTTTCTTCTGGTCGCAAATTAATAAGGACAATCCTATAAGCCCCAGAGAACTACTTAGGAGATGCCCTTCATCCCAAGGAGTCAGCTGCATGATTTCCTAATCAAGCCTATGTCTAGGATGAGACCATCGCTTAATTGGGTTGACTTTTATACACAGTTTATGAGATCTCAAAAAGTCAAGGAACTGAATCCACACTGAAGATTCCAGCAGCCAACCCCAGAGAGGAGAGACCACCAGGACCAAGCTCACTAGTGAATCAAAAACAGCCAAGACAGAATGGTCTCAAAACAAAGAAGTAATTCATGTGATGGAATATTATTGTTCTATAAGAAACGATCAGCAGGATGATTCGTTCCGAAGTGCAAAGACATGGCAGTCAAAGGTAGTTCCAGTTCAGAATACAAATCATTTGTAAAATGTCTTAGAGGAGAATTGTGGGAGGTTATGAGCAGTATCATCTCAAAAACCAACTCATGGTAGTAGAATTTGAAAATATTTTCTACAGAAAACTTGATAAGAGACCCAACTAGGTCATATTATTCCAATAAAATTTATAAATAAAACTGGGAAGAGGGCATCACATAAAAGGAAAATGGAACACATATGTTAATATTCATATGATGATTTATTTCTTCATTGATAACAATGGAACTACCATATTTCAACTTTGATACCCAGTATCCTACATGAGTAAGCAGAAATGGCAATTAAAAAGATGAATTCAGGAAAAGAAACTGGACCAGACCTAATACACACAAAAGAAATCTCTTCTGAAGGTGATGCAGTATTGAAAGTTCAAAGAAATCAATTTTTAAGGTATTTGAAAAAGCACCCCTGGTCTCTCATTTATTTATATTCTCCCAAGTTCTCAAGTAATTTATGAGCATATTCAAATAATTGATTTCTCATTAATAAATTTTAAATCTCTCCTCAGTTAATTAAGTACTAAACATCCTATCTCAATACTTATTACTCCTATCTCTAATTAATCAAATATTAAAATTAGTAAATACATATAATTTGTTTAAAAATGAAAATAATAAAGCTACAACATATGTAACTGTTTACAATATTTTGGGTGTACCTGGAGTTCTGTCAAGCCCTCAGCACAACAGTGAGTAACTGCTATCCTCTTATTTAAAAACTGAGTCTCACAACATTCAGTTCATTCTAAATACTGATTAAAGCTTCTTAAAAATCCTCTTATTTCTTCTCAAAATAGTAATTAAAATTATCTACGACAATTTGGAAGGAGTCATGTTGAAAAATATCATTCACTTCCAGATCAAGAACTGATAAACTTTGAATACAGATTGAAACTTTTTTGTTCTCTTTATTTCTCTTGCTTTTTTATTTTTGGCAACAAGGCTAATGTGGAAATATATTTTGCATGACCTCATATGTATAATGGGTATCATATTTCTTGCCTTCTCAATGGATAGGGGAGAGGGGACAGAGAAAGAGAGAAATAGGAAATAAAAATAAAGGGGAAAATAGTTAAGTTCAATCTCTCCAGAAAAAAGATTATGTAGTCAGAAACAATCTTTCCAGAATTTATTCCACTTGCCAACTCCTTACATATAATTTCTTTACAAGACCACAGTTAAAATAGGTCCAACAAGGGAAATATTTCTCCTAACCTTCCTCTGTCTTCTCCATAAATGTTTAGCTCACAGACAAAATAAGCCCCTTTTCCCTAACTCCATAGAGAAGTATTTAATAGTCACATTTCTCAAGTGATCTCCAAACTGCCAGTTTAAACAGATTTTTCCCCACATTGTATTTGGTTTTTCTTTGCTCTTAAAGAGATAGTCACAGTTTCTATAGTGTCTTGAGGAATGAATTTAAAATTGGGATTACAATTGATTTCACATCTCTAAAATCTTTATGAAATTGAGTTACATGTGTATTGATAAAAATATGAGAAAGGAATGCATAGGCTTTTGCACAAGATTTTCTACTATAGACTTAATCATTTCACTGTCATGTGAATGTATTCGGAGGAAAAGAACCTGTTATGTTTATTGTTTGTTGATTACCAAAAATAATTGGATTTAATGATCATTCATAGCCCCAAAGAAGCGATAATGGAAAAAAAAACAAAAACAAAAACCTCCCTTTTTTCAGTAGAGAAGTGAAGAGGAAACGACTTCAGTTTAAGATGATAATATGAAAGATTATAGAAATGTTCAGATCTTCCACATACAGAACTCAGTTCTCCCATTAGACTAAGGGCTTCTCAAGAACAGAGATTATCCTTTGCCTTTGTATCCCTAGTAATTGGCTCTAACAAAGTAGTAGCTAATAAATGTTTATTGACTGACTGGCTCAACCCAGAAAATATCTAAGACAGAATCCAGACAGAGCAATAAAAAAGAAAACTGGAAAACAGAAATAAACTCCTCCATCCAGTTCAAAATTTTACAACAAAAAAAAATGGCCAGTGGAAGTTAGGCAAGGGGTCACATCATCAGGGAAGCCAACACAAGCCCCAATAAATGGGTTTGCAGCCAGCAGGAACTCTGAATAAAAACACTCCAGGGAGAGATCATAAACTATCAAAAGTCTAATCATCAAACCTGAAGCCAGACCTCGATGCTGACTTGTCAGAGCAGAATTGGAGAACACTGAGCTGGGGGACAGGTTTGGATGGTCCAGCCCTCAGAGCCCTGGGAGTCACCACTGCAGTAGTCTTTTAGGAGGTCTGAAACCAACTGATCTCTCCAACATCTAACTTAGGTCTATCAGAGCTATAGCAAGAGGTAAAATTAACTCCTAGAAAGATTCAAAGAGCAGCACTCATGTTGGATCACTAGGAGACTGTGGCAGAGGAAGGGGGCTTAGAGCTAATCACCTTTTCTAGCACAGGGGTAATAGCAGCCTGCTCAAAAACTCCAGGAGTGCCAGAAGGGGCAGCATGGGCCCTGGCACAAAGTCCCAAACCAAAACTTAAAGTTTGGAATATGAGAAAACAGAAGAAGACAACAATCACACCCTGCCTTTTTTTTTTTTTTAGTAAGTAGTGACTGTGAAATTCTGTCAGACATAGTTGCTGTGGCAGTCTGTTTTTTTTATAATGTTTTTTCTAATCAGCCAAGATCTGACTTCTCATCCTTTCACCTCAACCCCATTTCTACTCCATTAAGAACACAAGAATCAAAAAAAAAAAAAAAAAAAAAAAAAAAAAAAAAAAAAAAA
>JAJPUD010003871.1:70515-109610 GCA_023553655.1 Myrmecobius fasciatus
AATTTCCACATTGGTCATTGTCCCTTTCCTCCCCTTGAAAAAAAAAATTGTCTCAATACATATTCCAAACCCTTCACTTTTATTTCAAAGTGCAAGTAATATGTATCATCACTCCTTCAGAAAACTAGTTGGTTAAGTTTAAAAGAGTTAAGTACGATAATATTCCATTATATTTATATGGCATAATTTGTTCCTCCATTCCCCTCAGATTCCCATTCTTTACTACATCAAAAAGATCTATAACTATTTTGGGGTATCTTTAGAGTTTGTTTTGCTTAGGACTAATCCCTCCTTTAGTCTATCTTCCATCCAATTCCCCTCCCTCTCTCTTCCTTTTCCCTCTTATTTCCATCCTGAGTGAAATAAATTTCTCTACCCAGTTGTAAGTGTGTGTATATTCTCCTTTTGACCAGTTGAAATAAGAGTGAAGTTCAATTGTCAACAACCTTCTCCTATGATTTGTATAGGTGTCTATTTTTGCACTGTTTTTATGAGACAGTTTTCCCTAAATTTCCTTTCCTTCCTTCCAGTGTTTTTTTTTATCTCTTTTTATTCTTTTCTTAAGATCATTAAGACATAACAAAACTACTCCCAGACTTTTCCTAGTTGATCTTCCTCTATAGGATTATCACTGATGATGATAGAGTCCAACAGAGACACATGTATCACCTCCTCATATTTGAATGAATTTGAATAGTTTAATCCTTTATCCTTGTTCATTCATGTTTACCTTTTTGTATTTCTCTTTACTCCTATATTTAAACTTTAAAATTTCTCCACAGCTCTGATCTTTTCATCAGGAATGCTTAAAGATCTTCTAATTCATTATAAATCTATTTTCCCTTATAGCCTTAAATTCAGTTTTGTTGGGTAACTTATTCTTGGCTGTAATCCCATATTCTTTGCCTTCTGGAATATTGTAATGCAAGTTCTCTGCTCCTTTATGGTGGTGGCTGTTAAATCATGGGTAATCCTGAATGAGACTCCCTTTTCTTTCTGGATGCTTTCAGTACTTTTTTTCTTCGACCTGGAAACTCTATATTTTGGCTCTGATGATCCTGGGAATATTCATTTGGATTTTCTTTTAGGAGGTAACTAATAGATTCTTCTATTTCTACTCTGCCCTCTGATTCTAAGAGTTTTGGGAAATTGTCTTTTAAGATTTCTTGAAATATGACATCTATGTTCTCTTTTTTGTCAGTGTTCAAATAATTTGATGATTTTTTAAAAATAAGTTTGGGGGCAGAGTCAAGTTGATAGAGTAGAAGCATTAACTCAGCTGAACTCTTTCAACATTCTCCTCCAAACAACTTTAAAATAATAGTCAAACTGAATTTTGGATAAGCAGAGCCAACAAAGGGTCAAAGGGAGAGCTTCTTTTTTCCACACACAACTTAAAACATCTGTGAGGAGGTCTGTGACACTGGAGCATATCAGTTCTGGGTCTTAGAGGCAGCTGTGACAGCAGCAGAGACAGCTTTGGGAGTTCTCCACCTAGAGAGTGAGGAGATTGGCAAGTGGTCAGAAAGACATTACAAAGGACCCTGAGCTGACACTAGATGTTGCATTGTCATTATGCAGATCTGGGTACCAGTTCCAAGACAGAGAAGACCTCTAGTGTTTATGCCCAAAGGGGAGCAGGGGCCCTGGTCCCAGTTCCAGAGCCAAGAGGAATGTCTGTACTTGCAGGATAAAAACCCGAAAGCAGACCAGGAAATCAGTGACCACACCTCTCTCTGGACCATACCATCTTGGAAACATCAAATATTTGCAGACGCCCCCAGAACCAGCTCTGAAAACAGCATAAAAAGGCTTGAGACTTGGGATAGTGCCTTCCAACCACCTGATGAGCAGAACTCAATTTTATTTATTTTTTAGTACATTTTTGTTATTTGTTTTACTTTTTTACATTACCAAAATTTCTCCCGATATCCCCTCCTTCCCTCCTTGGAAAGTCATCTTTTTTAATTTAATATTTTATTTTTCCCAATTACACATAAAAACAATTTTAACATTTTTTTTAAATTTTAAATTCCAAATTCTCTGCTTCCTTTCCCTTCTTCCCATTGAGAAGGCAAGCAATTTGACATAGATTATGCACGTGTAGTCATGCAAAACACATTTCCATGTAAATCATGGTGAAAAGAAAACACAGGCCAAAAATTAAAAAAAGCAAGGAAAAATAAAGTAAAGAAAAGGTATCTGAACTCTATCAGCTAGCTGGAAAGTTCTGTTCTTCAGATCAGTTGTTATTTTGCTGTTTTGTGTTTTTGTGTGTTTGTATTGTTTGTCTATTTATTTGTTTTGCTGTAAGATACTTTAAATTTCAGAGTGGCAGCACTGTCAGATCCCTTTTAGTCTGACTCATTCTTGCAATTCCTCTGGGCTGGATGATAGAAATAAGACCCTGTCCTGGGCCTGGGACCAGAGCCACACCAATGGCGCTGCTGCTGTTGGCTTCTGAATGACTCCTTTTTTATTTTTTTAAAGTACATTGTCCAATGCCTCCCTTCCTGGAATCTTGTTTAGTTGTTTCAGTAGTATACAACTCTTCGTGACCCCATTTGGGGTTTTCTTGGCTAAAATACTAACGTGATTTGCCATTTCCTTCTCCAAATCATTTTATAGATGAGAAAACTAAGCAGACTAGGATGAAATGGCTTGCCCAGAGTCACACAGATAGTAAATGTTTGAGACTGGATTTGAATTCAGGTCTTTTTGACTTTAGGCCCAGTACTATATCTATCCATTGCACCACATAGCTGATCACCACCTCCAAGTACAATTACTCTTCTCATTCACCTCTGGCTAGAGGACAGGGCCTGAAATAAATTCCAGGGTCTCCATTTAAGAAAGAAGCTCACAGTCTTCTCCATTTCCCACTAGCTATATTGCCTTTGTGGGCCATCATCAGTTATCTTGACTTTTACCTTGTCACTGGACTCTGAATACTCTGACTAATGACTTTGAGTAACTTTGGCTCACTTAAATCCAATTCACTGGCAAGCCAAGACATCATCCTACTAATGTTACTGGTTCCCTTCAAGAACAAAGGATAAACAACAATCTGTGAGTAGTCACTGCTCTTCTCTTCCTCCTCCTCCTCCTCCTCTTTCTTCCTTCATTGCATATGATCCCTCTGTCCACGTGAGATGTCATAGCCATACATGTAAGTGCTCTGTCCAATCTTTGGTCCCTTATCTTATACTTTATAAAATATCTTAGAGCTTGGGACTTTTCAGTTTCCCATTTATCTTATTTTTCAAAAAGCTGAGACAATTAACTCTTTGCCTATTGCAATTTTCATTTATGATTTCTTGAAATATAGCTCTGAAAATCAGGCTTTGAAAAAGCCTGTTATGATTCAAATAGGGTTATTTGACTGCTTTTAAACCCATTCTAGACTTTCATTGAATGACCAATAATAGGTATCAGCCTGAGCCTCTCATTCATTGTCTGCCTTTTGATGACTCAGTATGAGGCCAGAAACTCTAAGAGTCTTCCTCTCTCAGACAGATTCTTTTGTGATGGCAAACTGGGCCATCTTTTGTCTCATTTCCTACCTAGCTCTTAATCAATGAATAGTTTGTCTTAGACAAACTGAACCTTGGGAAAGATCTTAATTAATTAGGTCAAGGTCACCCACTGCATCATAGGCTATTGCCATTGTCTTGACTTTTACCTTGCCACAGGCCTCTGACGACTCTGGAGGAGATAGTGTGACGCCTTTGAGCAACTGTCTCATTTAAATCAAATTCACTTGAAGGTCTCTAAGACATATCCCTTGTGATGTCATTAGTTGTCTTCAAGAATAAGCAACAAACAAAAACAATTGTTTTTATTCTTCTCTACTTCTCCATCACAACTTTGATGTCCCCAGGAAAACCATCACTATAAATCTCATTATCCGGTAAGAGTGAAATGGCTGGTATTCATATCTCAGTAATGCTTTCTGCCTCTAATTGGATCCTCTGATTTGGGGACAGAGCTGTCAAGTCTAGGTCCTCTGTTTAAGAAAAGCATTCAATACAGTCTTCTCCCCACTTTCCACCAATTACACTGCTTTTGGACTCTTGGATTTCTCTATCATATTCCCATGTAGAGTACCCCTTTCATTCCATACCCCCTTTCAGCTTCCTTTTATTTTTTTTCCTCCTATTTGATTGTAAGATCCTTGAGGATAGGAACTGAGTTTGATTTTATTTGCATTTGTATCCCCAGAATTTGGCACATAGTAAGTGCTTATAATTGTTTATTCAGTAACTTACTGGATCTGTGACCTGGAACTGGATAATGAGTAATAAAGCTGCCAGGGTACTCTAATATAAAGCTTCTTAAACTGTGGGTCCGGACCCTATATGGGGTCACATAACTGAATGGGGGGGTCAAAAATGTAGCATTAGTAAAAAGTTTCTGAATGTAAAGACGAGCAATTAATTCAAAATTAAACACATAATGAATCTCAAGTGTTTCTAGAAGTGCTTGCAAGTATTGAATTGTACAACTTCACTGCGGCCTTGGTTCTGAAAATACAACATACATTTTGCATTGAACATGCACAAGCACTACCAGAAGCACTTTGGCTCAGATTTGAAATAGGGTCATGTAAAAATTTCTGGGGCAAAAATTTTTAAAAAGTTTTAAGTTTAAGAGTTTAAGAAGTTTGTTTAAGAAAAAAGCTTAAGAAACCCTGTTCTGGTAAACATTTGGAACCCAACCTTCCTCCCCCATCCCACCCCCATCCTGCTCTGGTATTCTCTTTAGATATTAGAATGCTCCCAGCTTGGAGTACTTCAAGCTTAATGTGTTCCTGGTTGATCCCATCTCCATTGTGTGCAGACCTCCCCTATAGCTAGCTGGGCTAGACAAAGAATTTACTATGAATCTTTCTATATTTCCCAGTCAAAATTCAGTATGGTACATCATCTAGTTCTATTAGGAGAAATTAGTGGAGAGGAATTTACCAGATTGCTTCCTATTACCCTGACATTTTTACTCAGCCTCTGTTTCAGTTATTTTTGATGAATTACTTTTGCCATAAGAAACAGTTCTATTGGGAGTAGAAAGAAGGTATCAAGAGCAAACTGATTTCAGAAAATCCTACAAAGACTTATATGAACTAATGCTGAGTGAATCAAGCAGAACCAAGAAAACATTGTGTGATGATCAACTATGATGGATTTGGCTCTTCTCAACAAAGCAGAGATTCAAGGCAATTCCAATAGACTTGGGATGAAAAATGTCATTACCATCCAGAAGAGACTTATGGAGACTGAAAAGGCATCAAAATAGTATTTTCATCTTTTTTGTTTGTTTATTTTTTTCTCATGTTTTTTTTCTCCCTTTAAGTCTGATTTTTCTTACACAACATGACAAATATGGAAATGTTTAAAAGAATAGCACTTATTTAACTTATATCAGATTATTTGCTGTCTTAGCAAAGTGGGAGATGAGGGAAGGAGGGAGAAAAATTTGGAATACAAAATTTTACAAAAATGAATGTTAAAAACAATCTTTACATGTATTTGGAAAAATAAAAGATTGAACATATTTTAAAAGATATCAAGAAATTACTGTGGGGGGGACAAACAAGAGACATCAATGAAACTTTTTTTAAGTTGGCATTTGGCTCACAAAATTAAGATGCAGCTTTCAAGTATTCTCTCCAACAAAGTGTTTTTCATGGAGCCAATCATGGTAGCAGGCATGTGGATATTTGATGAGCCTACTTCTTGGCATATGGAATGGAGAGGCCACCTCTCCACTTCAGAACATGTACAGATGTTCTACAATTGTTTTCAGTCCACTTACTATGTGTCTTTTTTATTGGCTACTGAGCCAAAATTGGATGTAAATGAAAAACAACCTTGGGAGCAACATGATCTCTGTCTCCTAGTTGAATTTGAGTGAAGCAAGAAGACTGCTGTAATTTTCTGAGTGGAGAGAGGAGGAAGAGCAGTGGTTTACCACCTGGCTGCCTTTTTCCCATCTGGGGATGACACATGGCCATGAGCATGACTCCTCTGTTCTCTGCCTCTTTGTATTTTTTTTCTTTCCTGCTCTTAAGCTAAAAAGTATTGGAGATGGATTAGATGAAAAGGAGACCTTGTGAGTTTTAAAAGGTTGGAAGGGCCACCAAGAGTTCCTCTGTCTAGAATGATCTCTCTCCTCATCTTTTTTTGGATTCCTTGCTTCCTTCAGGTCAGAGCCAAAGTTTCTCCATCTATAAGAAATCTTTCCCTGTCCTCCTTAACCTTAGTACCTTCCCTCTGAGGCGGCCTTCAATTTTTCTGTCTATATCTTATTGTTACCTCCCCCGGTAGATTGTGAGCTCCTTTAAAACAGGAACTGTTTTTTTTTGTTTGTTTGTTTTTTGTTTTTTTGTTTTTGGGGGGGTGCCTTTCTTGTTTCCTAAGTGCTTAACACAGTGACTGGCACAGGGCAGAAACTTAATAAATGCTACTTGACTGACTGACTACCTATGTTTAGTCCTTTTATTGACTCATACTTAGGGAGCTTAAAGAGATATAGAAAATATAGGGATTTACAACTTTTATTCCTCTTGTCTAAGACATCGGCTGAAGGAAGCCTAATTATGGTCTCAACTCAGAAAAACTCTGATAGATATAAGCAATAATTTGGAGCTCTTATTTACTGTCAAATCATCAGCAAGACAATAGAGTTCTACTAAGAACTCTTGTGTAACAGCAAAGATAAAGCACTAATGGAAAGCCATTCTATAGCTAGTAGTAGAAAAACTGAGCAATATGAGAATCTCCAAGACAGTCTGAGAGAATTGTTAGAATCCTTCAAAAAATAACATATTACAACTACCTACTAGAAAATCCATCAGACTCCCTAGTGAGAGGAAAAGGAGCCATGGAGAGCCAGCCAATCAGACTGCTTACCCATTGCAACAAGTCTATCAGAGCTAGATCATGGCTCAGAGAACAGAGCTCAGATGAGAAAGAAACTGAGTTTTGGTAGTGTGAAATAGTAGGGGAAAAACAGTTTTGAAGTCAGAGAATCTCAATTTTTGGAGAAGTCATTTTACCTCTGGTCCTCAACTTTCACATGTATAAAATGAGAGGATTTAATTAGATGAGCTCCATAAAGCTCTAGACCTATTATTCTATAATCCTTTGACCTAATGGAGGGCCAGTGAAGTTAACCAACTATGCCTAGGGAAAGACTCTTGTTTAAATTGGGGAGGGTTAAATCTAGAGGCATTCTCTTTGAAGCCTAATATTCCAGAGTGTAAATCCCTGGAAATAGGGGGCAACTTTCTATTGAGCTTAAAGACAATGAGAATCTGACTGGGTCATCCATCCACAAGATCAGTATCGAGACTAGAAGTCCCTAAATCTGTGCATTCTCATAGCCAGCCAAAACCATCCATGAACCCAAGAGTTCCCTATAAAAATATAGGTTTATATAAAGCAAGGAAAAGATGTATAAGGGACTATCTCAAGTGGGTTCCCTTAAAGCCTTGAGGTCCTTAAGCAAAGGATTGTTCATTTGTTCTATATTTGGGAGAGGATTCTGATTTTTCAGAAGTGGTTTGACATGATAGTCAATAAAGTCTCTTCCAATTATAAGATGGTTGTGTGATTCAATAAAATCGATAAAACTTTTTTTGTAGTTAAGTGCCATGTTTACTCACCTATTGACCAAGTTTACTTACACTGCTTCAGGAAAAATTGGTTATCAATGTTGATGCTCATTTTTGTAAAATGTACTTTTTATGTAACCATAACTTTAGTTGCTTTGTGTTATGTAAAATATATTATTTGCTATGCAAATGCTTAGGATATTATACTTCTTTGCCATATATTCACACTAGCTAGCATTTATATAGCACTTTAAGATTTGCAAAACATTTTTACCTATCCTATCTCATCTGAGCCTCTAGCCAATTAACAAAATCTCTAACTAAGCATTTGAATTCAAGCTTTGTTATCTATCTCCAAGTTGGACATTTTACTTAGTCTACTCCTTAGCTGCTATGATTTGAAGGTACTGTTGCTTTATGTGTACTTGTTGTTATGTTTATATGTAATCACTGTTTAAAATGTTGTTTTATTATGCTTTGTGTCATACATTGCCTAATATATGTTATGGCTTATGTGCTATGCTAATTCTAGCTACAACAAATTCTAATGTGAATGGCATAAGTAAGGTGCCTACATGTACTTTGTACAATGTAGCCGGGGTGATTGCCTGAGACTACAATATGTTTTGAGTCAATTTATTTTGCTTATCATACATATTCATAGATATGCAAGGGAAATCACATGTAATTTTTAATGGCTACAAATGCTTTAATAGGGAAGAGAATTGGGAAATAGTTAAGTTTTGTGCTGTATAATAGAGAGCAAACCCACCTTTATTCCCAGCACAAAAGCCAGAGTTAGCATGAAACATGTCTTCTCCTCCCTCCTTCCTCCTCTTCCTTCTCCTGCCCCTTCTTAGTGTAAGATATTGAGCTATATCTCCAAGTGTGCTCTCCACATATGTTCTCAGGATGTATCCCTTTTCCCTAAAAGTGGTTGCTAATCCTTAGAAGCAGGCTCATATGCACATGGGAAGAATCTTTTCTCATAACTTTATTTGCTCTATTGTTTGACTAAAGGTCTTTTGTTTTAAACTAAAGTGTCCTCTGGCCAGCTAACAGAACTAAAGCTATCAAAACCTGATAAGACATACATGAAGTGATGCTGAGTGAGCAGAACCAGGGGAACGTTGTACACAGTAACAGCAACATTGTACAATAATCAACTTTCATAGACTTCACTCTTCTCAGCAATACAAGACTCTCAGACAATTCCAAAAGACTCATGATGGAAAATGCTCTATACATTCAGAGAAAAAAACAAAAACAAAAAACTATGGAGTCTGAAAGCAGATTAAAACATACTATTTCTACTTTTTTGTTGTTTTTTCTTTCTCGTGATTTTTCCTTTTGTTCTGATTCTTCTTTCACAACATAATTAATGAAGAAATATGTTTAAATGATTGTGCATGTGGTGGGATTCTGATTGTTGCCTCCAACCCGAATCTCACATAAATTCTCCATCACTTGCTAACAGGTACAGGTTTATACGGTCTATAACTCCATCATCCATCAAATTTAGACATCCTAGGCATACCATAGAAATCAGTCAATGGAAGAGTATTACCAACAGGATGTAGACCAGGATACTGCACCACAAAGTTCAAAAAATCTTTTCCTAGACAGGTGCCTGCACTATCTTTCTTGGCTGTCCTTTGGGTGAACTTATGATGAAGTCAGGCTAATCATAATATCATTACCATACATTAATACCATCATCCCCTCAAGTGGGCTTTTCCTATGCATTCAGGATAACCATATACACAGTTCCATCAAAGCTTTAGGATATCCCCATGTTAGTAAATTCCTCCTGTAATCTCAAAATCTACATATCTGAAGATATAATCAGATTCCACAAATATCTTTGTCTTGCTTTGCTAGGCAGCTAACTCCTGCAAAACTCCTTAAAGGAGGACAGCCTATTCTGAGTGCATGATTCTCAATAAATTTTAATAAATGCCTTTATTTGATTTGGAGATGACTTGAGTCCTGAATTCTTTCAAAGATGACATCACAAATTATCTGCTTGCATGCCAACATATGTATAACCTATATCAGATTGATTGTGATCTTTGGGAGGGAGAAAGGGAAGGAGCAAGGAGGGAGAGGCAGGGAGAGAGAAAAAAATTATGTAACAAAATCTTCTAAAAGTGAATGTTGAAAACTGTCTTTATATGTAATTGGAAAAAATAAAATACAATTAAGAATGAAGAGAAAGAAGTAAACATCTATGGGATATATTAATTACAGTTTTGAATAGGTTTCTGCCCTTAGGGTACCTTGAATTTAGAGTAGTTTTTCCCCAGGTCTGCATGTAAAAATAGGTCCCTCTCCAGACACTTCATATGATACTATGTTTTGAAGGTACTGGAATTCTTTGAATTGTTCCAGTTTAATATGAATACTAATGGATGAAAAACATTTTCCTAACTGAGAGGATAAAATAGAGAGTTTGGGGTTACAGCCAGGTCTGACCCAGCTTGAGCCAGAGGAAATGAGGGGTAAAGTCCCGTGATGAAACATGCTACCCATCTCCTGACAGAGCTGTAAGGATCTGTAAGAGGCAGCAAGAGGGAAAATATCTTCTCTTACTGTAATTTATTATTTATTATTATTATTATCATTAATTTAATATTTTAATATTGATCTTTTAATATATTTGGTTGAGTAGCAGCCTTTTCTAGGGGAAAGATATTTAATTTGGAAGTGTTGTTATTGTTGTTCATTTGAGTTATGTCTGACTTTTTATGACCCTATTTAGGGTTTTCTTGGCAAAGATACTCAAATGGTTTGCTATTTCCTTTTCTATCTTATCTTACAGATGTAGAAACTAAGGCAACCATGGTTAAGTGACTTGCTCAGAGTCACAAAGCTAATTATGTGTCAAATTTGAACTCAGGAAAAAGTCTTACTGACTTTAGGCCTGGAATCTATCCACAGTATAACCTAATTGCCCTGGAGACAGAATAACTAGATTCAAATCAAGTCCCACCTCTGATAATTAAGATCTTTATGACCTTAGGCAAGGCACTTAACCCTTAAGGAAATGGGTTCATTTCCTTATCTAGATAAAATGAGTGGGTAGACCCAGACGGCAAAGGCATCTCTTCCAACTCAAGATCTGTTATCATTATGGTGTATATAATGTAACACCATAGAGCTGGAACTTTCCATCCACCCCAGATATGTTTACCACGACTTAATTGTTGTTTAACTGTTTTTATTTATTACAAAAGATGGTTCAGAAAGGTTGGAGATTATATGTATTGGGAAATGATTGTGGTGTAAAAACAAAAGGCCTTCCATAAATTCATTTTCTAATTAAATTTTCCTTTTTTCTTATTAGCAAAAAACATTTTTTTCTTTTTCTCATCTTTCCCATTTAAAAAACTAAAAAAATCTGGTTTTAACAAATATACATAGTGAAGTCAAATTAATTCCCTAAATGATCATGTCCAAGAAAGGATATCTCAATCTGTACAGAGTCTATCACTTCTCTGTCAGTAGATAGAAAGCATGTTTTATCATGGGACTTCTAGAATCATGATTAATCATTGTGTTGATCAACATTCTTAAGTCTTTCAAAATTGTTTGCATTTATAATGCTTTTTATAAATTGTTTTTCTTGGGGCTGCTAGGTGGCACAGTGGATAGAGCACCAGCCCTGAAGTCAGGAGGACCTGAATTCAAATTTGTATGATCCTGTGCAAGTCATTTAACCTCAATTGCCTCAGCAAAAACAACAACAACAAAACAAACAAACAAAAACTAAATAAATAAATAAATTGTTCTAGTTCTGCATTTTACTTTTAGTTTATGCAAATCTTCTCGTTTCTCTATAACTGTCCCTTTTCTCATTTCTTATATCTCATTGGTATTCCATGTCACTATATCTATCTATCTATATATGTACAAATACATAATTGATATTATATTAATGTATAATATGATGCAATTTAATTTGTTCAGCCATTCCCCAATTGAGGGGAACCTCCTTAGTTTCCAGCTCTTTGCTACCTGCTACCACAAAAATAAGTTATTAATATTTTTGAACATATGTATCATTTTCTTACTTCTTTGATATCATTAGGGTATAAGCCTGACACTGCTGCATCAAAGGTTATAACTGCATGGTTTAGTAACTTGAGGGCATAGTTTGCTTTCTAAAGAGCTAAACAAACTCACACTTCCTGCTGGCACAATGATAAATGTCTATTTACTATAATCCACAAAGAGGGAGTTGAGGGAAGGAAGGAAAGAGCATTCTAGATATAGGGAAGGCATGGAGGCAGGAAAGAGAATAACATGTGGGAGGAACAAGTAGAATAAATAAGGTAAAGTGTAATTATCCTGGACTGAAAAGATGGAACCAAGTTATGAAGGGATTTTAAATTCTAAACTGTGGAGTTTGTATTTAATTCTACAGTAAAAAGTGAACCACTAATGCCTGTTAAACAGGAAATGACATAGTTAGACTTGTACTTTAAGAATATTATTTTGGCAGCTGATTGAAAAATGGAGTGGAGAGAGGAGAAACTGGATGTAGGGAGAACAACTATTAAAAATTGTACTAACAACATTTATGGAATGAACAAATATCGTTTTATCCTCACAACAACCCTGGGAAGCAGATGCTATTATTACCCCTATTTTACAAATGAGGACACTGAGGCAGGCAGCAGTCAAGTGACTTTGCCTATGATCATATAGCTATTAAGCGCCTGAGGCTGGAGGCTACTGTCATTATGACAGGATCATAGATTTTGACCTAGACACAACTTTTGAATTCATCAAATACAGCCTTTTTAGTTTTACAGATAAAAATTTGAATAACTTACCCAGGACAATACAGAAATAAATTTCTGAGGTAGGATTTTAATTCTTCCTAATTCCCAGTGATGTATCAAGTATGCAGTGCCACAGAGATCAGCCCCACACCTAAATTCTTACCCATTCCAACTATCAGTGTCTGTCAGAGATGAAAACTGTTCTCATGAAGAAATATTCCCACAAAATATCAGCTGATAAGGGCTAACTGACTGTGATCTTCATTAAATATTTACTTCTCTGGGACTCAGTTTCCCTCTCTGGAAAGGTACTGCAAGGGACTCTAAAATCCCTTCGAACTCTAACATTCTCTGATTTAGAGTATAAGGTATCTTTCATCTCTGACATTCTACAATAGTTTTCTTAGATTCCCTCCACAATTGACCTTTTATGATTCTATAATATAGGTTCTGACACTTTTCAGAGGAATTTGCAAAAAGATTGCTTAGACTAGACGTTCTTAACCAAGGACCATGAAAAGATTTCAGAAGGTTCATAAAATTGGATGGGGAAAAAAAACCAAAAAACTAACATCTTTATTTTAAAAAATTATTTTCCTATGAAACCCAGTGTATTTTATTTCATGCATTTAAAAACATTATTTAGAGGGATTCTTTGGCTTCATTCACTTTTTATAGACCACAATAGTAGGAAAGGACCTTAGAAAGTATTTACTCCAATGACCTCATTTTATAAATGAAAAAGCTAAAGTCCAGAGAAAAAAAAATGATCTACTTATAGTTCCATAGCCTACAAAGGGCAGTCAGGATCTGAACCTAGGTCTCTTTAGAACCAGTGTTCTTCCTACTACCATGCTGCCTCTTTCCCTACCTTTTATTGAGTTATGAAAATCAAATAAAATAATGGGCACAAAATATTTTGAAAACTCTTGTCAGGTAATCTGGTATAACAGGGGCTCCTCAGTGTCCTATTTCCTCATGACAGTTATGACTAAAGAATAAATCAGTAAATCAATAGGGGAAGACACAAACATGTAAACAAGTGTACACCCTCCCACAAATTACCATAGTAAGTTAGTGTTTGATAAACTCAAAGATTCAAGCTCTGGGGACAAGAACTCACTATTTGACAAAAATTGTTGGAAAAAACTAAAAAAACAGTAAGGTACAAACTAACATCTCACACCAGATACAAAGATGAGGTCAAAATGGATATACGATTTAGACATAAAGAGTGATACCATAAGCAAATTAGTGGAGCATGGAATAGTTTACCTGATCTATAAGTAAGGGGAAAATTTAAAATGAAACAAGATATAGAGAGCATGATAAAATATAAAATGGACTATTTTAATTATATACATTTTTCTTTAAATTGCACTATCAAAACCAATACAATCAAAATTAGAAGGAGAGCAAAAAATTGGGACAGGGTGGGGAGATTTTACAGTATTTTGATAAGGGCCCCATTTCTTGAATATATAGAGAACTTAGTCAAATTTATAAGAATGCAACTCACTCTCTGACAAGTGGCCAAAGGATACAAACAAGCAGTTTTTAAATGAAGAAATCAAAGTTACCTATAGTCATAGTTTTAAAATGTCTAAATCACTATTGATTAGAGAAATGCACATTAAAACAACTTTGAGGTATCACTTCATACCTATCACATTGGCTGTTATAACAGAAAAGGAAACTGATAAATGTTGGAGGGAATGTAGGAAAACCGGGACACTAATGCACTATTAGTGAATTTGTGAGCTGATCCAACCACTGGAGAATAATTTGGAATTATACCCAAAGGGCTATAAAACTATATACTCTTTGATGTAGCAAAATACTAAGTCTGTATCCCAAAAAATATTAAAAAGGAGGCCTAGGGAGAGGGGAAAGGGCTAATTTGTACAAAAATATTTATCTTT
This sequence comes from Myrmecobius fasciatus, assembly GCA_023553655.1. NCBI lineage: Eukaryota > Metazoa > Chordata > Mammalia > Dasyuromorphia > Myrmecobiidae > Myrmecobius > Myrmecobius fasciatus. Next base: position 84,837 of record JAJPUD010003871.1, read on the forward strand.
TTGTGGTGGCTAAGAATTTACAATTAAGGGAACGATCATCAATTAGAGAATGACTGAACAAGTTGTGGTACATGATTATAATGGAAAATTATTGTGCCATAGGGGGAAAAAAAGGCAGGATGATTTCAGAGAAAACTGGAAAGACACATGAACTGATGGAGAGTAGAGTGAATGAACATAACCAAGGGAACACTGTATACAATAACAGCAATATTGTATCATAAATGTCTTGGCTACTCTCAGCAATATAATGATCCAAAAAAATTGCAAAGAACTCATGATGAAAAATGTTATGCTCTTCCAGAGGAAGAACTAATGGAGTCTGAAAACAGTGCAAACCATGCTATTTTCACTTTCTTTTTTTCCTTCCTTTTTTTGGGTTGAATTTTCTGCCACAAAATGATTAATATGGAAATATGTTTCATATTATTACACATGAATGACCTATACCAGATTACTTACAATTTCAGGGAGGGGAAAAGGGAGAGAAGGAAAAATAGAATCTGGAACTTAAAACTAAATATTAAAATGTTATTTTAAAAAATTAATTAAGGTGATAGGATGTTTTTCTGTGAATTTCCAGAAAGGAAGGCTATCATTACATATGCAGCACTTCATGGGTGACCTGGGAAAACTCATCCAGTGCATACTCTGCCTATATTCACTGTCATGTGAGCATAGTAGAAAGGTCTCTGGATTTGAGAGAGAAAAGACCTGGGCTCAAATCCAGAATCTGCCACTTACTACCTGTATAATCTGAAACGTCATTTTTACCTCTCTGGTCTTCTTTTGCCTTATATTTAAAATGAAGATAGCAATCTTTGTACTTCTATTTCTTAAGACTGTCCTAAGGAAATTACTTTGAAAACCTTCTACCTCCCCAATCCCTAGGGGAATACATTTTACCACACTTACCGACCCTTAAGACTCTATAACCTAAGAGGAAACAAAACACTAGCTATTTCCAGAGTGGAGACAACTGACCTACCAGATTCTGAAAAACAGGGCCCACTGTCCTCTATCAGAGGGTCTGCTGAGCCTTGCCATCGTATCCAAAAAGTTCACTTTACCTTGTTCTATTGAGACACCAGTGGTCCCAATCCTGACTCTTACTGTAACCAAACAGCCCCAGATCCAGTAAAGCACTGAAAGAAATCTGATTATATGGAATGTTCCATACCCACGCACCTCCTACCTCAACAAAGGAGGGAAGAAACAGCAAAGATATCTTTTCACATCCTTTTTGGGGCCATGTTTATTCTTTGTAATTTCTTCACCACATTCACTTCTGAATACTTTTGTCATTGAACTTCTTTCCATTTACATTATTTAGTCATTGTATATATTGTTTTCTTGGTTCTGCTTATTTCATTCATTCTGTTCCTGTAATTCTATGTTTCTCCATATTCATCATCATAATGATTTCTTAGTATTACTTAGCATAGTAATATTGCATTACATTCACAGTACATATCCTTTCAAAAACTTGTCTCCTCTTTTTTCAGACATAGAAATAAGGCTCTTGAACCCTTGAGAAGGCCTAAGAGAAGTCCCAGGAAGGGAGTAAACATAATAATAACTAACATTTCTATAGCACTTACTATGTATGAGGAATTGTGCAAAGTGTTTTTCAATTATCTCTTTTGATTCTCACAAGAACTCAAGGAGGCAGTTGATAAATGGTCAGAGGAAATGAACAGACAATTTTCAGATGAAGAAATTAAAACCATTTCATATGAAAAAATGCTCTATATCACCATTGATTAGGAAAATACAAATTAAGACAACTCTGAAGTAAAACTTCACACCTCTCAGATTGGCTAAAATGACAGAAAAAGATAATGATGGATGTTAAAGGGGATGTGGGAAAATGATGACACTAATGCATGACTGGTGGAATTGTGAAATAATCCAGCCTTTTTGGAGAGCAATTTGGAACTATATCCAAAAGGCTATCAAACTGTGCATACCCTTTGATCCAACATTGTTTCTACTGGATCCCAAAGAGATCATAAAAAAGGAAAAGAACCCACATGTGCAAAAATATTTTTAACAGCCCTTTTTATAGTGGCAAGGAACTGGAAATTGAGGGAATGCCCCTTAATTGGGGAATGACAATAAGTTATGGCATAAGAATGTAATGGAATATAATTATTCTGTAGGAAATGATGAGTGGACTAATTTCAGAAAGGCCTGGAAAGCTTTATATAAACTGATGCTGAGTGAAGTGAGCAGAATCAAAAGAACATTGTACATAGTAGCAAGAAGATTATGTGATGATCAACTGTGATGGGCTTGACTCCTCAACAATGAAGTGATTCAAGGCAGTTCCAATAGACTTGGGATGGAAAGTGCCATCCACATCCAGATAGAGAACTATGGAGACTGAATGTGGATCAAAGCATAGTATTTTCATGTTTTTGTTGTTGTTTACTTGTTTTGTGTGTGTGTGTGTGTGTTTTCCCTTTTGATTTTTTTGCGCAGCAAAACAAATATGGAAATATGTTTAGGACAATTGCACATGTTTAACCTATATCAGATTGCTTGCTGTCTTGGAGAGGAGGGAAAGGAGAAGAGGAGACAAATTTGGAGCATAAGGTTTTGCAAAGGCAAATGTTGAAAACTATCTTTGCATGTATTTGGAAAAATAAAATACTATTAAAAATAAATGTTAAAATTTTTAAAAAGAATTCTGAGAGACTGAGGTAATTATTGCCCCTATTTTACAGATAAGGCAACTAACAAACAGAGGTTAAAGTGATTTGCTTAGGATCATATACCTAATAACTATCAGAGACTGGGTTTGAACTCTGTTCAAATCCTAGGCCGGGGAAGAACTCTTTGTTTGCCCTGAGAGAACATTCAGGTTCTCCCAAACTCACACTTCAAGAACTGAATCTCCGAAGTCTTTGAACTTTAATGGGGACATTGGGGGGATATCCAAAAATTCCTGGGATTCAATCACATTGTAGGCTGGTGATGAGACTAGAGAATAGTTGAGAAATTGTCTCCACAATCCTTTTTAGGGCAATGTTATTAAGGTGAATCCTTCCCTTCTCCAGTTCAGCTTATTACAGGATGGAAAGACAGGAAAAAAAGTTCCTGGAAAGATGCCCAAGTGATCCAGAGCAAAGCTTCTTAAATTGTGGATCAATATCCCTTATGAGATCAGGTAACTGAATGTGGGGATCACTAAAAATCTGGCACAATTAAAGGTTTGTGAGTGCTCTGTATCCTGCAGGCTCAAATATTCCCCCAAAATTTAATTCTTTATGTAAAAATAAACAAGCACATCTATCTATCTCATTAATATTCAAATTTGCTTTCATCTTTAATAAATGATAAAATATGTATGCCAAAGAATTGTTTTAAAATAAATTTATGATTTATTAGTAAATGTTTGATTTGTGTACCTATTTTACATACCTATATACGCGGTGTTGGGTCTAAATTTGAGGGGAAGAAGGGGGTTTACAAATGGAAAAAGTTTAAGAAGCCCTGATCCACGGTGCCTGCACCGAAGTTTTATATAATATACTCTTCCCTTCATTTCTCACCACCCTCCTCCGCTGCCCCCCACACCACCTTCATCACGTCCATTCCTCTCTGTCCATCTCTTTCTTCTTCCACTCTTTACCCTTCTCCCCCTCTGGTGCCCTCTCTTTTCCTTCTCTTCTTCTCCCTTCCTTCCTTCTTCCTTCCCTATCCCGGTGATGCCCCTGCTCCATCCCCCTCTCCCTCTGCCCACTCCCTCCCATCCTACTCCACTGTCACCGCCACCTCCCGGTCTTCGCAGATTTAGAAGGCCGAGCCCAACCAGCTACACCGGAGAGAGCCACACTCCTCGCCCCCCGCCCGCCCGGCCTGGCCCCGCCCGATCCCCCGGGGACGCCCGGACAGCTGCTCGAAGGTTGTGCCCAGAGTAACCCGAGGCGGAAACTGAAACTGGGGGAGGACGGACGAGGCTGAGACTGGGATGGGGAAGGGGAAGTGAGGGGGTGAGAGTGGGAGAGGACGGTCCCTCGCTGCTCCCGCTTATCCTCTGGGCCGGAGTCTAGAGATCTCAGTTTATCTTTGCGCCCCGCCTCCGCAGGCACTGTCACGCCGCCGCATCCCGCAGCCCCCCGAGCCCAGCTGCCACTAGCTGCTCCCCTCGGCGATTCTTCTCTCGTCCTCGGCTGCTCTTGCTGCTGCCTGCCCAGCCGGGCCAGCCTCTCCCTCCTTTGGTTTTGCCGCCACCTCCTCTGGGAAGTCCTCCTGAGAGGGAAGGGAAGCATGTCGGGCTCCCGCCAGAAGGATGAGGCCCCTGAGGGGCAGAACTATGGGGGCCGCAAACAGGAGGGCCAGGTAAGATTGAGAGGCTGAGACGTTCCACCCTCCCGGGCCTCCGTACCCTACCCTACCCTAGCATCCCCAGACTGCAAGCAGCTCAGCAGTGAGCTGTGAAGTCTCTCCCCTTATTCTCCCGCCTCATTGTAGTTGGAGGCGGCCAGGTGGGGGGACTGGAAGAGGGGGAAGATCTGGGGCACGGAGTACCTGGAACATCTTACCACCCGATCCCCAGGGAGCTCCAAGGTGAGGCGTGAGGTTAAGCCCAGGGAGCTGGCGCCCAGAGAAGCGGAGAACACTGGGATAGCCTCTCCAAGGGAGGACTGGGAAAGGGGAGAAAGGAATGGATACCCCTCCGGGCATCATTAGTCTTCTCTGGGCAGCAGCAAGATGAGATCCTGAAAATCATCAGGTGGGGACAGAATCTTAGCCTAGCCCAGGGGAAGGTGGCACTAGGGATGCTGTCAGTGACATGCCCCCTTTGCCAGTTCAACCTACTTATTTTACAACTTACTCCATACCTAACTGGAAAAGATCTCACTCAGCCCCCAACTGAGTCTTTTCCCCAGCTACATTTGAAAGGGGAGGAGAGGCAGGAGGATGTCTGCACTCCCATTGCTGACTCATCAGATCTTATCTGATCAGGTTTCAGTTCCATGAAATCCAAAATGGGAATTCTGGCATATTCTGGTGTCCTATGTGATTTGATTCCTGAATAGACTGGATGTAGGACTCATGTTGAAATAGGAATTATTCCTAAGCTTCTCCCCACCCCATCCCCAGTCAGAACATTTGGCACACAGATAACCAAACAGAGAGAGAGATTCTATACCACTTCTGCCCCCCCAAATTAACATTTCTATAGACCGTAAAACTTCCACTAGGGGTTAATTATCTATAATTTACAGGTGAGGAAGCACACCCAAAAAGGGTAAGTGGCCAAGTTCACACAGGAAGAAACTGGCAGAGCCAGTACGCCCATCCAGGTGTCCAGATTGATAGTGTAGTCTCTCTCAGGAGCTCCCTGCAACTGGCTTCTCAAAAAACCTTACTCCCCAAAGAAGGCCTGGACCTGAATCAGAGGGCATGGAGCACCCCATTATCCCTTTTCAACCTGATACTCTTTTCTATCTACTCTGCTCATTCTCCCCTTGATGCCTTCAAAACCAGTCATGTTTCATGAAGAAATCCCCTCAGACTAGGGCAAAGCCTTTCAGGACTTTTCCATTCCCATCCCTTTTTGGCTTAGACAAACCCTTGGGGCTGTACTGCCTGACCTGGCTTACCTATTACACTGGCAGCTCCCCCCAAACTGGGGCCTGATTTATTCTTTGCTTTGTCTCCCCCCTCTCACCTTCCCACAATTTCCAACAAGGGCAAGGGACTCATATTAAATATAATATTTAGCTTGTTATAACATAATAATCTAATAAATGTCCTTATCACTGTCTCTGTTTAATGTTGCTTCCCTGAAGCTTCCCTGTGTATATTTGAGTGCAATCAATTTATTGTATGTGTGCATATATGTGCATTGAGGTATGTCAATATACAAAAACATATGTATGTCTATATTTGTGTCCTATGTGTATAACTATTCATTATCCTTGTATATAGGTGCCCATGCATGTATATCTATGTAAAATATGTTTTTATGTATATGTGGAAGAGTCTGCACGTAGAATGGAAAGAGGAAGAGGAGTAACAAATTACATTTATATAGCACTTTAAGGTTTGTAAGACCTTTTACATTAAATATGCTGTTTTTGTTCAGTCATTTCTATTGTGTCCAATTCTTTATGACTCTATTTGAGGTTTTCTTGGCAAAGATACTGGAGTGGTTTGCCATTTACTTCTCCAGTTCATTTTACAGATGAGGAAACTGAGGCAAAAAATTAAATGACTTGGCCAGGCTCACACAACCAGTAAGTATTTGAGGCCATATTTGAATTCTGGTCTTCCTGACTCCAGGCCCAGTCTTCTATCTGCTGAGGCACATAGTTGTCACTTGTTAGTGATATACATTATTTAATTCTCACAACACCTGTGACAGGTGGGTGTTATTATGATTCTTGTTTTGCACGGCAAAAATGAGGCTTCAAGAGATTAATTGCCTTTTGCAGGGTAACACAGCTAGTTCCAAAGCTAGCTGCACTATGTCTCCTACATCATCCAGCCCTCAGTATATACTAAATGGGAAGCCAGAAGAACTGGACTCTACTAGGTTCCTCAGATGGCCTTTGTCAAGCCATTTCTCTAATCCTTAGTTCTGTCATCTACAAAGTGAAGAGACTAGATTAGATATAATTCAACGAACACTTAAAATTTTCTAAAAGTTCTTTCCAAGCATGGCCTTGTGTCCATTTGATTCTCTTTGGGTTTATGGACACACAATATATACATATTCTAAGCTAGAAGGATATTAGAGGCCATCTAGTCTAACTGTCTCATTTTACAGGTGGGGAAACTGAAGCTGAGAAATTTTTTACCAAGGTTATACAGTAAATAGTAGAACTGGGATTTAAATCCACCTGCTTTTTCTACAACACTGAGCTGCCTCTAATTATGAATGCTTTCAAGTATATGCCCTTGTAGATCTGAGGCTCTGTGTGAATGTGTGTGAGCTTGCTAATGGAGCTTGCTGTGGAGCACTCACAAACAAGGCTAGCCCAGCCTGACAGGATGAGCCAGGATTGGGTAACGGAGCAGATAAATGAGACCCAGGAGTCTTCTCAGCCACGTGTATCTGAGGGTGAGGAAGGACGGGTTGGATTGGAGAGAGCTGATTCAGGCCTATGTCTCCCTCCTTATGAAACTCGGCTAGCTCAGGGAGCTTGGCTCCTGGAGAAAAGGAGCAGAACACGTTTCCACACAGCCGCAGTTGTTAGGGAACCTGAGCGGCGGGGAGTTCCCCTTCTGTACAGTGCAGGCAACGTGCCCTGTCCCTGGGCTGCAGCCTCAGAAAGTGAACTTTAAAAGGAATGGGGTATGGCTTGTCCTCCGGGAAGGGGACACTCTCCTGAGTTGGCCGGGCTCTCTCTGTCCCTGAGCTATTGCCTCCTCCTAAGAAAGAGCCTTTCCTTCCTGACTTCCCTGGTTTCCTTTAAATCCCCGACAAAATCCTCTTTCCTCTCCCTATTCCCCTTGATCCTAATGCTTCACTCCTTTATGTAGCTTGTTTGTACGTACAGTTATGTTATTTCTCCCACTAAACCGTGAGCTCCTCTGTAGCCATCTTTTGCCTTTCCTTATATCCCAACACTCAGCATAGGCTGGCACATAAAAGCTACTTAATATTCACTGGTTGTGGCCAGGGTATAGCAATAATACCAAGAATTGTTCCTGTGTACAACATATGGTTCCAAAGTGTCCTCCTATATATGCTCTTATAGGACTCTTCCCCAGCAACCTTGTGAGGGAGGAAAGCTGAGCTGAAGCCCAGAAAGTGCAAGTGACTTACCACACAGTAAGAAGAGTTGTTTGCCATTTCCCTCTCCAGCTCATTTTACAGAGGAGAAACTGAGGCAATCAGGATTAAGTGATTTGCACCAGTCACACAGCTAAGTATCTGAGGCTGGATTTGAACTCAGGCCTTCCTTACTCCAAGTGCAGCATTCTATACAATGCAGCATCTAGCTTCCCATAGGAGAATAGAGAACCAAAAGGAATTTCAAAAACCATTTAGTCCAGTTTTAAGAATGAAGAAATTGAGAACCACGTAAGTTACCAGACTTCTACAAGGTCACAGATAATTAGCATCCAAGGTAGAACTTGAACCAAAATTCTCAATTTCCAGAGTCAGGGCTTTCTTCATTATATTCTACTTCTGGGCCTGGGGGTTGGGGGTTACAGTTTATTTGGGAAGTTAAGATGTATGTCTTCTTCTATATATTCCCCTGACATCCTCTCTTCTCTGGGCTAAAAATCCCCAGTTTCTCCCGCAGATTTATGACATAGCTCCTTGTCTCATTTCCCCTCCCTTTCCTCTGAATGTACATCAACTTGTCAGTGTGCCTTTGAAAATGTGGCCTCCACAAATGGCCATAATCCTCCATATGGCTTCTGATCAGGACCGAGATCAAACCAAGGTCTGCTGAGGCCAGATTGCTCTATCCACAGACCACCCTGTCTCTTGGTGGGTACCTTACTGGGCACTGGACTTTACAGTCTGGCTGAGAAATAGAAAACACATACATACAAAGACCATCAAAAATACCAGGTTTTAAGGGAAGACAAACACATAGATAGTTAAGGGTGAGATGTATGAAGCAGAGAGAAAGGAAAGCTCCCTCTGAAGTAGGTAAATTAGGGAAGGTTTTTTTGAGGGAATGGAGACAATAATTGATTCTTGAAGAAAAGGTGGGAGCTACATAAGAGAGAAGAGGACACTCCAGCCCCATAAAGGTTAGAAGGCAGGAAAATACAAATTGGAAGGTAAAAACAAGAAAGTGACCTGGTTTGCTGGAGCAAGTAGTCATAGTAACGGGTTTCCTGGGCACACACCCTTGCTACTCTCTGGGGGAACCAACTTCAGCCTTTTCTCAACATTTTGGCTAAATTTGGGGAGGGAAGAATGTCATCACCACAACATCTTACACGCCTACAGTGCTTTTCAGTAGAGAGTTCTGGCCCTGCACTGGGAGCAGAGTAGAGTGGCAAGAATTGAGTCTGCCATGGCTCTGCCACATGCAATCTGTGTGATCTCAGTGGGTCACTTCTGGAGGCCTGTTTTTCTCTTGGGTGAAATAAGATTAGACAAGATGACCTCTAATGTCTCTTCCATTAATGCCATGTGGGTATGACAATATTATTTCCACTGCAGAGATAAGGAAACTGAGCCAGGAAGGAGAAAAGAATTGTGCATTATAACATAATAAGTGGTGGAAATGAGACTAGAAACCAGGTCTCCTTACTCCTGGCTCAGTCTTACCATTTCCCTTTGAGAATAAGAAAGGGAGTTATGGACTCTACTGGTTCCCATCCGAGGGAACCATGGTAACGGGGCAGTTGGTAATCATTTTCCTTAGCCTTGGAGTTCTCAAGCTAGAAGTTTGGCTGGGAGGAAGAAAGATCGAGGTGGTACTAAGTAATGGCTCAAACAGATCTGGGGAAGGGGAGCAGAAACAACAGAGAGCAGTACTCTTGGGGAGTCACTGGGTGAGGAAAAGGGACACCGGTGGGGGGCAAATGTCTGTGCTCACTGATTTTCATGTTTGTGCCAGGGGACACCAAGGCTACCCACATCCACAAAGATCTGCTATGCCCTGGGAGGAGCTCCATACCAGATGACTGGCAATGTCATTTCCTTCTTTCTGCAGATCTTCCTCTTGGATATAGTACAGGTGAGGATCCCAAGGGGGAGGAAGGACAAAAATATATAGCCTTCCCTTCCATTTGGCGCTATCAGTAACTTTGCAAGTTAAGGATGTAAGGATCTTGTGATGGGTTCCCAGGTAAGCAAAAATTTAAAGAGTCCTGAGCTGGGAATCTAGAGACCTGGGTTCAGGCCCCAGCTCTGCCACTGATTGCCTATGCATCATTGAACAGATCTTTTCCCTTCTCTGGACTTTATTTTCTCTAGCTCTAAATTCTGTGTTCTGTATTCCAAAGACCATTCCAGCTTTGACATTCTTTGTACTTTTTTTGCATCATGACCCCTTTGACAATCTGGTAACGTCTATAGGTGCCTTCTCAGAATAATTTGTTTAAATGCATAAAATAAAATACATAGGATTCCAGAGGAAACCAATTACATCAAAATATAATTATTAAAATATTAAAGCTCTAAGTTCATAAATTTCTTGAAATCTATCTATGAATTCCAACTAAAGAACCTCAAATCTTTTTCAATGCTAACATTTTCTATTATCAGATTCCTGCCATTTCAGATATTCTGTGTCCTAAGGTGTCCTCATTTTCAGACATTCTTTGTTCAAAGGTCTTTTCCAGATTTGAAGTTCTAGTTTTCTGTGATTTCTTAGGTAGAAGAGGTAAGCTATGAAGCAATCATATGGAACTTTTAATTTGGTTATAGATGCAACTACAGAGACTTGTCTTTAAATGGTATTTTATCTGGCATTGTGTTGAAGCCAGGTTCTCATTCAATTACAGACTGTTACAAGTATCAGGAACCTTAATGATCATCTAGTTCCACCACCACTCCCCATGTTACAAATGAGGAAACTGAGGCTTGGAAAAAGCAAGGGACTTGTCCAAGATTACTCAATGAGTCAATCAATCAAAAAAACATTTATTAAGAAAACAAAAATGAAAATCATCTGAATGGAGGATGGATAGAGTTAGAAGAAACTTGTGTTAGGCAGACCAATAAGCAGGTTATTGCAGTAGTACAAGTATAAGGACGTGCATCAGAGTAGTAGCAGTGTCAGAAGAGAAAATGGTGGTTATTTGAGAGATGTTACAAAGGTAAAATGGATAGGCCTTAGCCATAGACTGGATATTGGGGGGGGGGATGACTTTTAAGTTGTGACCCTGGGTGACTGGGAAGATGGTGGTACCCTCAATAGTAACAGGAAAGTTAGGATGAGGCAAGGGTTTTATAGGAAAAATAATGTTCACTTTTGAACGTGTTTAATTTAAAATGTCTGTTGGATATCCAGTTGGAGATGTGACTGGAAATCAGCAGAAGGATTAGGCCAGGATAGGTAGATTTGAGAATCATCAGCATAGAGATAATTGAATCCATGGAATCTGATGAGATCAGCAAGTAAAACGATAAACAGGGGAAGGGGAACTAGGATAGAACCTTGTAGGACACTCATGATTAATGGTGATGTGAGCTGGATGAAGATCCAGGAGATTCAGAAGGAGTGGTGAGATAGGTGGGTGAAGAACCAGAGAAAGTAGTGTCCTGAAAACTTAAAGAGAGCATCAAGGAGAAAAGGTTATTAACTGTATAAAAGGCTGAAGAGAGGTCAAGAAGAATGAGGATTGAGAAAAGAACATTAGATTTGGCAATTAAAAAATTGCTAGTAACTTTGGAGAGAGCAATTTCAGTTGAATGATGAGGTTAGAAGCTGGATTGTAGAACCTTAAAAAGAGAGTGAAAGGGAAATGGAAACTCCCATTTTTATCCAATTGTGTCCAATTCTTTGATTCCATATGGGGTTTTCTTGGCAAAAATACTAGAGTCATTTGTCCTTTCCTTCTCCAGCTCATTTTATAGATGACAAAACTGAGGAAGAGTTAAATAAATTGCTCAGGGTCACACAGCTACTAAGTGTCTGAGGCCACTTCTGAATTCAGAAAGGTGAGTCTTCCTGACTTCACAACTGGTACTTTATCCACTGTGCCACCTAGCTGTCCCAGGAAAGCAAAGTGGAAACATCTTTTATAGACAGCCTTCTTAAAGAGTTTAGCCAAAAAGAGCACAAGAGAAATGGAGTAATAGCTAGCAGGGATGGATGGATCAAGTGAGAATTTCTTGAAGATGGCAGAAACATGAGTGGGTTTATAAGAAGTAGAGAAGGATCCAGTAGACAGCAAAAGATTGAGGATAAGTGAGGGAGTAGAGAAGATAGAGGGGGAAATCTGCTGGAGAAGATAAGTAGTGAGTGGATTTTACCTTGAACCCACCACCTACCTCTTCATATGAAACAGAGGTAAAGGAGAAGATAGTGGCAGAAGGTATATGGATGAATTGAGAGGAGGAAAGAGAGCTCTTAGTGAATGGATTTAATTTTTTAAAATAAAATATGAGGCAATGCTCTCAGCTGAGAATATGGGAGATAGTTGAGCCATGGAAGGTTTGAAGAAAGATGAAAAGTTTTAGAAGTAGAAAGTGGGAAATGTGAGAAAGTGGGTCCAATAAAGAGATATAAAAGGATTGCCTTACAGCAGTGAGGGCCCAGTTGAGGTTATATAGGAAATGTGTAGTGGACCAAGTCAATCCATGATTTTTTCCAGCTTGTTTAGAAGCATGTGTATAGGAACAAAGGCAGAACACTGTGGGAGGGGCCAAGGCTAATGTTTGTCAAAGCAAAACCTAAGAGAATAGCAGACTTGAGAAAAAAAATGCATTTTACTGAAGAGCCAAGTGGGGGAAGAGAGAAGATTTTACCTGGTGCAAGAGTGATGGCCTGTGAAAGAACTGAAAGCTCAAGGGATTGGCAGATTTGAGGCTGCAAAGAAGAAAGTTAGAATGACTATAGATTGTGATCAGAGAAGAGAATTTCAAAGCTTATGAACATGAAAATGGTACATTTGTGGATGATGGCAAGATCAAAGGTATCATCATCTTTGTATTGACTGAGGTAGGGTGGAAGAGTAGGTTATGTGAATTGAGGGACTGAAGCGAGTATGTTTGAAAAAGTATCAATATACATGTTGAACTGTCCCATATTATGAAGATCTATGAGGTAAGAATGTTTGAAGGAGTATTAAAATGTACATTGAGGTCCCATACTGATGAAGACAAGAGTTGAGGAGGAAAAAAATAAAAAGCCAAACAATGGACTCATTGAGAAAAAGAAGGGAGTGTCTTGGAGGTCAGTTACCCAATTTTGATTAGGTGGTAGATATGGCTTGAATGTACCTCAAAGGAAGAGAGGTCCCTGAGTGGAAGAAGGGTATAAATGTGAACTTAGCAAAATCCTGTTGGGATTTGTTTCATTTCTGATCACTAAGGAGTCCCTCAAAAGCTTATACTCACCCATAAACTCTCTCTCTCTCTCTGTCTCTCACTCTGTCTCTCTGTCTCTCTCTGTCTCTCTCTCTCTCTCTCTCTCTATATATATATATACATACATATATATATATAATAGTGATACCTAACCATGTGCAGCTTCCAGATCCTTGGCACAGTCTACAATCCCAAACCTTCCTTATATGAGCAAAAACCTGTGCTTTCTCAGGGGCTTTGGAGATCTTTTAGCTCCTTTTCTAGCAAGCAGCAAAAATCTTTCACTCTTGTACTGAAGAAACACTCTACCCTAATGCAGTGACAGTTTCCTACTATCAACTAGTATCTGCATTCCCATATTTTTCTCCTTTCCCTCTCTTTTCTCCTCTTTTTTCTATCCTCCCTTTCTTTCCTCCTTTCTCTATCTTCCCTTTTCTTAGTTTTCTCTCATGCTCCCTCTTTCTTCTCTTTTGCCCTCCTCTCCTGTCTTTGTCCCAGCATTTCTTTTTTTTTATAAAGCTTTTTATTTACAAAACATATGAGTGATTTTTCTACATTGACCTTTGCAAAAACTTTTTTTTCCCAAGCTTTTCCCCTCCTTCCCCCCACCCCCCACCCCTAGATGACAGGTAATCTAATACATGCTAAATAGGATAAATTATATTGTCCCAGTATTTCTTAACTAATTTTTTTTTGGTGTCAAAGTGTAGTGAAACTTATGAATTCTGCCTCAGAATCATGTTTTTAAAAAGTTGAAAATGCTAAAATTCATTAAGGGTTGTGAAAATGAAGCTGCATTTTCCCCATACAAGTTTTAGAAATCTCTTTATGGATCACATGATAAAATTCCTGCTCTATCCATTATATTCTCCCTCCCCTGGCCCTCTGTCATTCCTCTCTCCTCTTCTTTTTTGTTTCTTACCTCTTCCCTTATCTATCTCCTTTTTTCTTCTCTTTATGTAATGCCTCCCTTCTTTCCTCTCCCCCTCCTCTCCCTTCTTCCCTTTCTGATCAAATTATTTCCATAGTCCCTGTATAACTACATATTTACTTAGAACATCTAACTCCCCATTATCCAGTGGAATTTTTCCAGAGAAAGGAGCTCCTTTCAAATTGCCATTTTTTTTCCTTCCAACATCCTGCTCTCCTACCCCACATACTTCTCTCACACAGTCTACCTGTGCTTAATCACAGAACTGTAATTGTTAGAGCTAGTCCAGCTTCTTCTTTCTTATCTTTTCCTTCTCATTCACTTGAAAGGAACCTTAGAATACAGAATGCTAAGTGTCAAACCTAGAGGGACTTTTGACTTAGAATGTTAGAGCAGAAAGAAACTAATTAATCCAGTTCTGTCCTTTTACAGATGGGAAAACTGAGGCTGAGGGGACAAAATAGTAATAACCAGGAACAGAAAGTAGACCTTTCCCTTCTTCTATCTCCTTTCCCTCCTATATCTCATCCCTTTAATTTGTATAACATTTGTACATTTGGAGCTTAACAGAATGTCTTCATTCACGAGAGAAGAAAAACAGGTTGTCATCTCCATTTTAAAGATGGGGAGATTGAAGATCAGACAAATGAAGTGATTTACCCATAATCACTCAGCAAGTCAAACCTGGCTTTCCTGTCTATTCCAGGGACTATCCAACTTTAGTATCTCTTGTTTCCTTCCAGCTGGATGCCTTCTGGGCCTCTTCTGTGATTTTCCTCGGCCGAGCATGGGATTCAGTATCTGACCCCATTGTTGGCTACCTAGTGAGCAGAAGTCCCCAGAGGAAGTGTGGCAAACTGATTCCATGGTGAGTGAGCTGGGTCCTGTGGGGTAGGAAAAGCAGGATTCCGGGTCCCACTGAATACTCAAAGAAGTTAGTCATTCAACCAGCATTTATTAAGCACCATCTGTGTGTGTGTGGAGGGGGGATAATTAAGCTGGCCCCTAGTAGATATAAAAAATTTAGATGATACTTAGGCTCTGCCTCTAATCTAGTTGGGGAATAAGACACAAACATAACAAGACATATTAAGTGCATCAGGAGGACAAGTGCTATGGTTATTGACCGGAAGGATTAAGGAGGACTTCTCAGAGGAAATGGCATTTGAATTGGACTTTAGAGGATAAAGAAGTCAATAATGGATGCCCATCAATTGGAGAATGCCTGAATAAGTCATGATATATGAATGTCATGTAATGTAATTGTTCTGTAAGAAACAAGCAGCAGGATTTCAGAGACCTGGAGAGACTTGCATGAACTGATGCTGAATGAAATGGGCAGAACCAGGAGATCATTGTATACGGTAACAATACTATATGATGACCAATTCTGATAAATTTGACTCTTTCCAACAATGAGATGATTCAGACCAGTTCCAATGGTCTTGTGGTCAAAAGAGCCATCTACACCCAGAGAAAGGACTGTGGGAATTGAGGGTGGATCACAACATAGCATTTTCATTCTTTTTGTTGTTGTTTGCCTGCATTTTATTTTCTTCATCATTTTTTTCTAGTTTGATTTGATTTTTCTTGTACAAGACAATTATATAAATATGTATGCATATATTGGATTTAACATATATTTCTACCAAGTTTAGCATATATTGGACTACTTGCCATCTAGGTGAGGAGGTGGGAGAAGGAGTGGGGGGAAACTGGAACACAAGGTTTTGCAAATGCTAATATTGCAGAATTATCCATGCATATGTTTTGAAAAATAAAAAGCTTTAATTAAAAAAAAGTCAGTAGGCAAAGTGGGAAAGGAGTTTTGCTGAGACATAGAGTAAACTTAAGAGAATGCCTTAAACACATAATGATAGGCTGGCACCAGTTTGTAGAAGGCTTTGAATGCCAGGCAAAGAAGTTTGAGCTTTAATCAGTAGTCCGAAGAAAAACAGTAAAAGATTTTGAGTTCATATTTAACACTATTTCCAAAACTCAGTTAAACAAATATTTCTTAAATGCTTCCCATTCAATACTTGTCCTAGGTGATGGGAATACAAAATGAAGATTGAAAATGGTATCTTTCCTCAAGGAACTTATATTCTTTTGGAGGATATGACAAACATGGAAGCAGATACATAAATACGAGATGAATTAAGGTAAAAGAACATTTCTAGGAAAGAGGGTCCATGAGCTGTCATGAACAAAACTAAGGATTCTAAGAGGCAAGGATGAGGAAGTAATACATCAGCACAGCTTGTACTAAGGTTTGGGACAAAGACATGGTGTGTCAAATTCAGGGAACTTCCTAATTAAGTCGTGGTATCAAGGATGCCTTCTCTGTGTTTAGTCCAGGTTACTTCTCTACCACAGGAGGAGAGATTCAAAATTTCCCAAGAATAAGTAGTCTCACCAAAAAGGACATGGAGGATGAAGCTGCATGCTCAAACTGGGCTCCACTTGGATTCATTTGTCATTTTGCCTCTTAATATCCTCCATTGATTCATTTTGGCCTAGGAATCAAGAGATAATAGTTTCAGTAATTAATTTATTTGTTGACTCAATAAATATTTGTTAATCCACTACTCTAGGCCAAATGCAGTACAGGCTGCTAAGATGATACAGGTTTACATAAGACACAGAGTCCTTACAGCCTAGGAGGGAGATTAATATAGTAGGACAGTTTCACTAGAATTCAAAATATAGGTAGGGAAGTACTGTGAGAAAAGGCCAGAAAGTATTACATAACTGCATTAGAAAGGTACAAAGCAAAGTATGTTGTAAAAGAAAGTTTATTCTTGATTAAAGAGATGAAAGAAGACTTCATGGAAGTGGTGATATTTGAACCAGATTTAAACTGAAACTGGGCTCCAGTTTCCTTCTCTGTAAAATGAAGCATTTAGGCATTTACTTGCTAGAGCTCTGAACTTAAATTCTCGAAGACTGAGTTCAAATTCTGCCTTAGCCACTTACTAGCTGTGTGACTCTGGGCAAGTAACTTAAGCCTTCTCAATCTCAGTTTCCTCATTTATAAAATAGGAATAATTATTGCAGCCACTTAACAGGGTTATTGTGAAGATCAAATGAGATAATAAATTTTAAAATGCTATACAAATGTTAGCTATTATTATTAATGAAGGGGTTAAACTAAATGAGCTTTGACATCCCTATCAGTTCAGACAGCCTATGATTCATTAGGTCTTAATTTTCTCACCTGTAAATTTGGGATAATAATCCTACTCATCTCACAGGATTGTTATGAGGAACACAATGGAGATAAAACTACAAAAATCTAAGTATAAGTTTTTATCGTCCCAGTGGGGTTTCCATGAATGGTATTTTTCTAGCCAAATTCCAAGAGATATTCTAGTATTAGAACTCTCAAAGATGGCATCTTCATAAAGCCTGCTCTGGACCTTGAAAAACTTTGTGGTCAAAGTTAGGAAACTGAAGCTGTGGCATCTGAGACAGGGTGTTTTCTTCCTTTGGACCTCAGCTAATTCATCTACAGTTGATCAGCATTTATTAAACACCTTCTGTGTGCCAGGCACTATGCTAAGCACTGGGGATGCAAAAGGAGTTCCCCTGCCCTAAAGGAACTTAGTGTTTTTGGAGAATTTACAAAATGAGAATAATGATGCCTTATCTACTTCTAAGGCAGGAGGAAGTTAGATCCCATAATCTCTTGAGGTCCCTTCTAGTTGTAAAGACCAGGATCTAAAGCATTCAAGTCTTTGATGTGCTGGAAATCTAGTTAGGGAGGAAGGGTAGTAAATTGAATTTGGAAGAATGAATGAAGGGTAGCTCTTTCAGTTTTGCCCTTTAAAAGTACTCAAAAATGTCAAAATTTACATTTCCAATTAATTATGGACAGGATACTAAACTTACTTGAATCTTGCTTTGTTTGTTGAGCTCCCTGCAGGAATCTGGAAGCGTGAGTGACAGAAATCTCCCAAAAGTCTGTTGTAGTAAATTCCACACAGTGGATCATTTTCTAGTGAATTATTTTTTTATTCTCAAAATGAAGAAAATTTGAGCTACTACTTAGTTGGATTCTAGTTAACTGAGGTCACCCATTCTAAGAAAAGCAAATATCACTCTGCCACATCATGAGATTTCCCCCTAATTCAGATGATAGAACATAGAAGAGCCCTTAGAACACAGAATGCCATAGCTAATAGGGACCTTAAGACAGAAAATACAGAATATCAGAACTATGGGGGCCTGGCGTATAGAACATCAGAGCTAGAAGGAACATTTAAGCAGGACATCAGAACTGGAAGAGACCTTAGTACAAAAGTGTCAGCTATAAGAGGCCTTAGGTAGAAGAATATGGGAAGTAGGTACCTTAGAAATTATCCAACCTCCTCATTTAAATCAAATAAAAACAACAAATATACAAGGTTAAATAGCTACTGTTTGTAGAGGAGTGTCCTAAGGGCTAAGAGGTACACATTTTACAGAGGAGGAGACTTGGCCCAGAAAGGAGGAATGGTTTGTCCAAGCCACTTATTTTCCAAGCCAGGACCAGTATCGGGGTCTCTCGACTCCTGGTTGTGGACATGACCTCTTTGCCTTGCCTCATGGGATCCTCCCCATTCTCTCTCTGTTTCACAGGGCTTTGGGTTCTACCCCCTTCGGTGTCTTCATGTACTGCCTGCTCTGGTACATACCCTCTGACCAGCTACCCAGCTCCTGGAAGTTCTTCTGGTACCTGACCACCTACTGTTTCTTCCAGACATGTCTGAGTGTAAGGTAGCTCCAAGGGTTCTGGGGGTCAGGAATCCCTCGGGATCCTGGGGATTCAAAATTGAGACTAAAGTATGAACTGTGGCTAGGGTGAAAGGAGGGAAAGAGGGAAGGAAACTCAGAGCTTGGAGTCTAGTGCTAAGAGCACCGGAGAATGGATGCTGCAGTAAGGGTCAGCAAGTCTGGTTTCTAGTCCCATCTCTGCCTCGGATTTTCTATGTGAATTTGAGCAAATCACATACACATCCTTTGGGACCCAGGTCTTCTCATCTGTAATCAAGCAAGCAAGAAACCCTTATTAATCACCTACAATGTGCTAGGTGCTAGGGATTCAAAGGCAAAAATAAAACAATCCCTACTTTCAAAGAATTTATGTTCCACCCCGGAAAACAATATGTGCACATGAGTTTTAACCAAATAAATATAAAAAGTAATATCTAAGGTGATTTCATGCATGAGCTTAACTTTAAAGGATGCCAAGAGAGAGATAGAGACACAGAGAGAGAGAGAAGGGGGAGAGACAGAGAGAGAAGAAGGGAGGGAAGGAGGGGGAGAGAGAGAGAGAGGGAGAGAGACAGAGAGAAAGAGAGAGAGAGAGAGGGAGAGAGAGAGAGAGAAATATTCCAAAAATGAAGGGACAAACTAAAAGAAGACAGAGATGGAATGTGGTGGGTGAAGGAACAGCAAGATCACTAGTTTGAGCAAAGTAAAGTAATTGTAATAAGCCTGCATTGAATCCAGGTTGTAAAGGGTTTCAGGTGCCAAATAGAAAAATTTGTATTTGATTCTAGAGAAAATTGGGAGCCTTTGGAGTTTTTTGAGCAGGAAACCGACATGGTCAGACTTGTGTTTCCAGGCTCTCGTTATGGCAGCTATGTAGAGGGTGGATTGAAGAAGAGAAATCAATGAGGAAGCTGTTGCATTAGATGGGCAAAAAATAATGACGACTATGTGAGTGCTGAGAAGGAAGCAGATAATCATATACAAGCAGTGTTGTAGAAGTAGAATTGAAAAAACTTGGTAACTTATGAGATATGTGGGTCCAAAAGACCCACAAGAGAGCCCAAAGATGGCTCAGTGAGACTTGAAGGGCTGTAGTACCCTAGACAGAAGTTATAAAATTCAGAAGAGAGGCCTGTTTGAGGGAGAAGATAATGAGTTCCATTTTGGACATGTTGAGTTTGACATGTCCATGTCAATGACATGTTTATGGAACAATTCAGTTTGAAATGTCCAATGAGCCGTTGGTGATATTGGCAGTCGATGCCTGGAGCCCCAAAGAGGGTCCAAAGCTGGATGTGTAAAAGTAAAAGCCACTATGTAGAGAAGATACTTCAATTATGGTAGTTAATGAGGTCCCCAAGAACGGAGTAAGATGAGAAGAGTATCTAGAACAGAGCTTTGGAGAACACCCATGGATGGATGGATGGATGGATGGATGGATGGATGGATGTTTGGACGATGGATAGATGGATGGTTGGATGGATGGATGGATGATGGATGGATGTTTGGACAATGGATGGATGATAGATGGATGGATGGATAATCCAGGACTGGAGACTAAGAAGAAGTCTTCGGATAGATAGGAGAACCAAGGGAGAAGTATCACAAAAAAAATCAGAAAGTATCCAGGAGGAGAGAGTCAAATGTTACAGAAAGGTCACAAGGGATGGAAGATTTTAACTAGATGATATCTAAGGTTCCTTCCCACTCCACCATTTTGAGATAAAGGGCAGACTTGTAAAGGGAAGGAAGCAAGGCAAAGATGGGAAAGTAGAGAAGGAAAAGCTGTCAGGAGTAAATGAGTAAAATGAGCAAACACCCATTGGATAACAGAGTGCAGTCTGAGCTCATTAATTGCTTGTGCCCAGGCAGTTTAGGAGCCTCTCCTGGCACAGCATCCCAACAAGAATCAGGGAGCACAGCTATTTTGTGTCTACAAGTGTCTTGCTACATGTGTGCTCTGGGGCCAGGGGAGGGGGAACTGGGCAAGGGGCATATGGCAGAGTTAGAGATCTCAGTACCCACAGGACCTTGTCTCTGCAGTGTTACCACGTGCCATACACTTCAATGACTATGTTCCTGGGAGGAAGCCAGAGTGACCGAGACTCTGCCACTGCCTACAGTAAGTGCCAGCATCCCCAGAAAGGGGATGAGGGTGGAGTGCATTTTTTCAGCTCTAGGATGGCCCTGAGCATCTTCTAAATAAATTTTGACTGAGAGCCCCAGCACTAGTCACAATGCTTCACCTATGTTACACTTCTCCTTCAGTGGCCCCAGAAACTATAGTGACAGAATTTTACTACATCCTTTGCTTACAAAAATAAAAAATTCAAATCCCCATTCTTCTACTACTGGAACTAAAATCAAGAGAACTGGGTCCAAATCCATGCCGTAGGGCTATGTGACCTTGAGTAAGTAATTATTTTTCTCTCAGCCTCAGCTTTCCCATCTCTAAAATGGTGATAATGATATTTATATCAAATATCTCTAGTCTGTTACTCTTGAGCAAATCACTCCATCTTGATAAACTTTTATTTCCTCAGCTGTCGAATAGTGTATAATGCTGTTTACAACCTTGGGGGGCAGATAGGACAAAGAATAAATCTTATAAACCTGAAGACAGTAAGGCATTAATTATACATCAAAGAACATAACTTTCACCTGGGAAAATTGAGTTTCTAAAAATATATGTATATATTCATATATATGCATGTACTAAGGCTAGAAACTACTGCCTTTATTCCCATCCCTTTACACCTTACCTGTACTCATAAACTGAAAAAAGTGCCAACACCAAGTAAAACTAGAACAGTACACTCAATATTATGTATGTTTGATATGAGAGCCTCCTTCTTGGACAGGAATAATATCACTTGTTTACATAGCACTTTAACAAAGCTACATATATTATCTCAATCCTTACAACTCTTAGACATAATCACTATTATTATTCCCAATTTACAAATGGAGAAACTGAGGCTCAGAGAGATCAAATGTCCTGTCTAAGGTCACCAGTGACATGGTCAGATTTGTGTTTTAGGAAAAATCACTTTTTTACCTGAATGGAATGGGGAGAAACTTGTGGCAGACAAACCAACCAACAGGCTATCATCAGAATAATCCAGGTTATTAAGGCAGATAATATAGAAGGAGAAGAGAAGTGGACCCAAGACAAAGTCCTGGGTTAGCTAGTTACTAGTACCCAGTTAGTAGACATGACATAGATGAAGATCGGGCAAAGGAGACTGAGAGGAAGCAGTGAGCCAGGTAATAGAAGAAGCAGGAGATAGGAGTGTACTGAAAACCTACAGAGAAGAGAGTATCAAGAAAAAGGTGATCAGCAAGGTTAAAGTCTGCATAGAGGTCCACAAGGATGAGGGTTGAGAAGATGCCATTGGATTGGGCAATTAAGAAATCATCAGTAACTTTGGAGAAAACAATTGGAATAAGAGGAGAGGAAGTGTTGGCCCTATTACAGATGGCCTTCTGCATTTAGCCACAAAGGGCACAAGGCATATAGGATGATATTTATTGGGGATGGAAGGATTCAAAAAAACATATTTTGAGCATAGAGACATGGGTATGTTTGTGAACAGTAGGGATTGTAGACAGGGAAAAATAGGAGAAAAGTGAAAGTGGGGATCATAGAAAGAGAAAAATCTGCTAGAGTAAATACTAATATTGATGGAAAAGCCCATAAACCAAAGGGAATAAGCCATTATATATATATATATATACATATATATATATATATTTGGATTGGGATCATTTGTGCACATGAAGGGATTTGTCTTGACAAGGAAAAGGGTCACTTCTTCATGTGAAGCAGAGGAGATAGTGGTGGGAGCATCTGAGTGATTTGAGATGAAGAGTAGAAAAGAAGAAACTTTCAATGAATGGCCCCAGATTTTTTTTTTTTACTAAAATACAAGACAACTCAGCTAAGAGGGTGGGGAGTGAGAGCCATGAAGGTATATGAAGGAATGGAAAAAGTTTGTAAAAGCTGTTGTGAAAATTAGACTAGTCCATCTACACCCACAGAGAGGACTGTGGGAACTGAGGGTGGATCACAACATAGCATTTTCACTCTTTTTGTTGTGGTTTGCTTGAATTTTGTCTTCTTTCTCCTTTTTTTTTTTTTTTTTTTTACTTTTTGATCTAATTTTTCTTGTGCAGCAAGATAATTGTGTAAATATGTATGCCTATATTGGAATTAACATTTATTTTTACCATATTTAACATATATTGGGTTATTTGCCATGTAGGGGAGGGGATGGGGAGAAAGGGGGGAAATGTTCCCACAAGGTTTTTCAAAGGTCAATGTTGAAAAATTATCCATGCATAAGTTTTGAAAACAAAAAAAAACTTCATTAAAAAAAGAAATGTTGAATATGATAAATAAAAAAGTAGGCTAGTTAGTTAATTAGGGAGGTACATAAGGATTGCCTCACAGCAAGGAGGGCCCAGTCGAGGTTATGTAACATAAATTTGTAGTGAACCTAGCTGGCATGTTTTCATCATTTTCTCCAGCTTTATTTAGCAGCACATGTGTGGGAACAAAGGCAGCATATGATGGGAATGATCTGAGGTTTAGATTTGGCAGGGCACATTGACAAAGGGGATGACTAAGAAGAAAAAAAGTGTATAGTTGAACTGGTGGATCGAGATGGGGAAGGGAGGGAAGGGAGCTAGTGCAGAGTGATGGCTTAGGAGAGATCTGAGGGGTCAGGGGATGGACAGTCACAGCACCAATGGAGGTTAGGATTTGGGGTAGAAAGGCAAAGGGAGAGGTAGCATGACAATAGATCGGGAGCATAGAAGAGAGTTCCAGAGCTGGATGGTGCATTTGTGGGTGATTAAAGGTCTGACTGTCTCTGTGTGTGAGACTGAGGTGGTAGGAGAAGATGGTCATGGGAAATGAGAAACCTGAGGGACTCTAAGGAGAAGGTATTTGAAAAAGTAGTATTGTGTATGCTGTTTGAGAGCAGGAGTCCGGGGGAAACTGTGAGCCAGGCAGTGAGAAAGCAAGGGGAGCATCCTTGAGTTCTGTAGACAACAGTCCAAAGTAAAATTTGAACTCAGGTTTGCCTGGCTCCAGGCCCAACACACTTTCCACTGCACTACCTAGCTGCCTAGAATGGAAGTATTGTCTTCTGCTTCCCTTGGGGATTACTACAAATTACTACAAACTATAGGCTCAGAGAACCTTAGATCTTAAAGGGCCCTTAGAGCAATGTCCAAGCTGGAGAACTTTAGGACATGGAATGTTAGAGCTGGAGTGGGCCTTAGAACACAGTGGAATTGAAAGGGGCCTGAGAATATAGGCCAAGCTGTCAGCCACCTCATTTTATAGATAGGGAAACTATAGGGAATTAATTGACCAAGATAACACAGCAAGTGAATGGCAGAGTGGGAATTAGAACTCAGTTCTCTTGACTTTTGGCCCAGGGCTTTTTACTAGATGGAGATTCTATAGAGAAATGGAGCTAATGAGCCTGTTCCAAGTCTCCCATCACTTTGGCAGGAGTGTCTATGGTAAAGGAACTTATATATAACCTGTGATTGTGTTGATAGATGAAGTGGGATGGGATAAAATTTCAGGCTGACAGTAAGGCTCCCACGTCTCCCAGGCCCACTTGTAGCTTCGAACAAAGAAAGCACAAATTCTTTGAGAGTCTGAGTTACTGTCAGAAGGCTTCCTGGAGCACAACAGTGACTCACAACCACTCACCTGAGCCGGGGCAATGCAGCCTCCGTAGAGCTGAGTGTGAGTCATGGAAACCCACACACTCCACAGATCCCATCTGTCTGATGGCTTGGCAGTGCTATCCCCACCCCCACCTCAAATCCAGAGCCACCAACCATTCCTCCGAGCCTTATCCCTTGCCCACACTGAAGCCTGTATTTACAGAATCACAGTGTCAGAGCGGGGAGAGACCTTAGGACACAGAATGTCAGACCTGGAAGAGACTTTGGAGCCTAGAATATTTGGGAGGGCTCTTCAAACATAGAATTGTCAGAACTGGAGGGGACCTTAGAACTGCAGAGCTAGATGATCCTTAGAACATAGAATATTGGAACTGAAAGAAACCTTGGAATATAGAATGTCAGAACTGGAAGG
>JAJPUD010003871.1:109620-187000 GCA_023553655.1 Myrmecobius fasciatus
GAAAGAAACCTTGGAATATAGAATGTCAGAACTGGAAGGGACCTTAGTATATGTAATTTCAGGGATAGAAGGGCCCTTCAAACACAGAATGTCAGAACTAGAAGAGACTAAGGATCATAAATGTTAGAGATAGGAGAGGTCTTAAAACAAAATGTCAGAGTAAGAAGGGCCCTTAGAATGTAAAATCTCAGAACTAGAAGGGACATTAGAACATAGAATGTCAGAACCAGACCTGACATTAGAATATAGAATGTTGGAACTGGAAGGGACCTTAGAACATAAACTATTGGAACCAGAAAGGACCTTAAAACATAGAATATCAGAAGGGACCTTCAAACATAAGAGTTTCATAGCTGGAAGGGGTCAGTACAGGGCAGTATCTATAAAATGAGGAGTTTGGCCTTTGATTTCTTTCCATCTCTTGACATCCTAAGTAACATTCCTTTATCAATTTAAAGTCCCTCCATTCTACGCAGAGGTAGGAGATTATGGGAGTGAAATATAGTATATGCTACTAGACTCTTTTTCAGTCTTTGTTACAGGTGCATGGTTCTCTGGGTAGCGAGCAGTATATAAAACCAAAAGCCAGCAGCAATATTTTGTTTTTAAGAGAAAGGGTTGACTGGAGCACTTAGAAGTCAAATAATCTGCCCAGGATCATCATACAGCCTGTGTTGGAGGTAGGATTGGAGGCCACATCTTCCTCCCTCTAAGACACTCCATCCATCATGCTTCCATAATCTCCACATGATACTTTATCTTACAATAACAGCACACATTTTTATAGTCCTTTGCAATTTACAAAACACTTGGAAATCATGTACCTCATTTCATTTTTAGGATAGCTCTGGAAAAGAAATAGAGCAAGAATTATCATGACAGCTTTACAGATTTAAGAAATAACCTCAACAACCAAAAACCCAATAACAAAATGAAAACAAAACAACCAAAAAAACCCGAGCCCCTGAGATGGGAATTGGCTTGTTCCAAGTCCCATAACTGATTAAGTGGCAATCTTGTACTGGACCCAAGTTCCATGTACAGTTCCATGTACGATATCAGGGTATGGAATCCAATCTCGCCTTTGCCACTGCACCACCTTGGGCCTCCCCTTCCCCACCTGTAAAGGAAGGGTGCAGCAAGACCCGACTTTCTTGCCTTCTCTCGCTGCTTCTGATTGTTGACCGTTTCTCCCTCCTTCCTCTAACCTGGCCCATCACAGCTACCTTTACACACCCATTTCTTAGCCATCTTCACATTCCCAGATAGCTGTCCCCCATGCCAGAGTGGCAGGTCCGACCTGGTGCTTCTGCCAGATCCTGCTTGTTTCATTTCCCCTGAGAATGCACCGAGTTTTGGCCCATAAGAGAGTGGGCGGAAAGAGGCAGTTCTTGCTTTTCTCTCTCATTTGGAAAGAAGTTAGGTAATATTATGGCCAAAGTCCTTTCCAGCTCTAAATCATAGGACTTCATCCCTGAAATCAAGCAGAAGGTTCAGTAAGGATCTGAGGCTGGGGCTCACTCACTTAGAAGCATGGAGGGGGAGACTGGTTTAAATGGGTTTGGGCTGGAGTACATAAACCAAGAAACTCTATTTTAGGCCCCATTAACTCTAGTGTCTCCCACCCATAGGGATGACGATAGAGATTCTGAGTACCCTGATTGGCAGTGGTCTCCAGGGGCTGATTGTGGGCAAATATCAGGCCAACATAATTTCCAACTGCCAGGGACTCAATGGATCCCTGTTTAATGAAACTATGGGCAACCACACTTTCCCATCGACCGAAACCTTGAAAAACGCAGTAAGTACATGTTACCGACATCCCAACAATGAGGAGGTGGACTCAGATTATAGCATTAGACATTTTCATGCACTGCCAATGTGGGAATGTGTTTTGTCTGAGTGTGCCTTTTTTCATATAAGTTTTGTTTTTCTTTCAATATTTGCATGTTGAGGTAAGGGAGAGAGAAACGGTATGGTTGCCAAAACGAAAAAAAAGAAAAAGAAAGTAATTTTTAAAAGGCTCATTGAATCATTTTTTAAAATGCACAGGAGAGAACAGAAGGAAGGTCAGTGGGAAGACCAAGGCAAGCAGGGTAGCTTTGAAAATAACACATTGAATTTGTTTAATACTTGGAAGCCATCTGTGGTACGGATTCATGACTGCATGTGTAAGCCTCTTTTTCTGTTCTGATTTGTCTTTGGAAATGTCCATCTTATTTAGGGTTTGTTAAGTTCAAAATTTTAAAGAAACATCCCAAAAAAAACCCCATCATGAGTAGTCAGCAAGTGGTGGCCAGTTTCTCTCCTTCCACTCTTCTGATAGCTGACAGCCAGACATCAGCCCCAGAACCTCTTGGGACTGACAAATTCTTGCTTTGCCTTTTTAGGGCTCAGCCCTGTATTTCATTATAACAGAAGATACCAGAGTCGATCAGACTCAGTCCCTGCCTTTTCTAGCTAGGGAAATAATATGTCTACAGACAAGTCATTTAACCTCTATTTGCCTCCGTTTCCTTATCTATAAAATGGGGATAATAATAGCATCTACTTCCCAGGGTGGTTGTAAGGATCAAATGAAATAATAATTGTAAAGCACATAGCACAGTGCCTGGAACATAGTAATGCTACATAAATAATTATGGAGAATAATTAAAGAGGATGAGCATGGGTGAGTGGAAAGATAGAATGAATATTGGGCCAAGAGTCAGAAGACCTGGATTTGAATCCAGAGCTTATCCCAACTGCTTATGTTGGGGAAAATTCCTTACCTATTCTGGACCTAAGTTTCCTCATCCATTAAATGAAGAGGGTGAATAATCAGATCCCTTCCAATACTGCATTCTTCATTGTTAGAGCCCTTCGGCTTCTGGGCCCTGAGGTTGTTCCTTCCACCTCTCAAATTCTGTTTTCTGTTCTGAATTTCTGAATTTCTACATGCTATGTTCTCTGAGGCGAAATTCACCTATGATAGAAATTCTGTATTCCAAGTACCGCTGTGGTTCAGGCATTCAGTGTTCTGTCCTTATTCCAAAGTGTCTTCCTGTTCTCCCTTTTGGTGATAATTTGATGACATATGGTAGTTGCTATGGTATAGACTAGTGCAAGTATTCCATTTTACAGATAAGGAAAAAGAGGCTTTTAGGAGCTGAAGTGATTTTCACATTGTCAAAGGCAGCTCTCAGACCTTTGGATTTCAGGTTCTAGGTATTCTGCATGTCCTGGTCTTATCAGGAAAAGCCTTTTATCAGAGTTTAGACTGGATCTGTCCAGTGAAAGATGAGCTAATTTGTTCTATAAGAAATGGTAAGCAGGCCAATTTCAGAAAAACCTGGAATCACATGAATTGATGCTTAGTGAAGTGAGCAGAACCAGGAGAACATTGTACACAGTGACAGCAAGATTGTACAGATGATCAACTAAAATCAACTTAGTTCTTCTCAACAATACAATGATCTCAGACAGTTCTAAAAAACTCATGATGGAAAATGCCATCCACATCCAGAGAAAGAACTATGGAGTCTGAGTGCAGATTAGAGCATACTACTTTCACTTTTTTTTCCTTTCTTGTGGTTTTTTCATTTGTTCTGATTCTTCTTTCACAACATGACTATTGTGGGATTATGTCTAATATAACTGTACATTTATAATCTATATCAGACTGCTTCCCATCTTGGGGAGGGAGGAGGAGGAGGAGAAAAATGGAAATCAAAATCTTTTAATAGTAAATGTCAAAAACTAATAAACAAAATTTCTTTAAAAGATGAGATAAGATGGGGGAGTAGCTGAGAAGGGAGGATTCACTGGGTTTGGTGATCAGGGAAGGCTGTACTTGAAGTGGTATCACATGAAGGACCTTAGAGGTTGGAAAGGATATAAAGGTGACAGTAGAAACGGTAGGAAAGGTGGTGAGCACAGCCTGAGCAAAAATGAGAGTTAGGGATCATAAACTTGGTGCCTGAAAGCAGTGAAAAGTGCAAACTGACAGGTGTCTCTCCTTATCCCGCAGCGAGCATCGTATCTGATAGCAGCAGTGGTCATCGGTTCCTTCTACTGCCTCTCCTGTGCCATCCTTGCCCTTGGGGTGACTGAGCAGCATGGTGAGAGCACTGGGCAGGCCTGGCTATGGCCAGCTGGAAGGTGTGCGACACTGGCTGAGGGATTTGGGCCAAGCCATAACCTCTCTTTCCCTCCTTGGCAAAAGGAAGAAGCCGGACTAGATGTCCCCTGAGGCCCCTTCTACTTCTGACCTAAGCTTCCTGAACCCTAATGCAAAGGTTTTCCCCCTCCTTCTCACTTATGTCATAGGACACAGACTTCAGAGCTCCGTGGGACTGGCAGAGTCCGCACCTAGGCCCCAAATGTGAGAGACAAGAGTCGCCTCTTGGTTCTCTGCCTTTCCCACCTTGGTAAATAAATCCCCATCTCTCTCCAAGTTCCCTTTCTTTCAGACTCCAGAATCCATAGGTTGCCTCTCCCTCCAAAAACATGAACAAGAATTAATATTAATTCATTTCTACTGATAGGTAATTAAGAATCCTCTTCCAGGAAAGCTTGCATTTTAATAGGAATTAAAACCGTTAAACAAAGGGGTGGAGATCCCCAGCAATCTGACATGAGATACTCTAGTGGACCCCAAAGGCCAAAATTCTCCTTTAAATCTAAGTGAGCCAGGGGTTCCTGAAACCTACTAGTCCTCTGAGCACAGAAACGTCAGAGTGGCCCAGGTAAGGGAAGCCAAAACCAGCAGTCCTGATCATCCCTTCCATGAGCTTGGAAAGTGGGAGGAGGCTGGCCCCGGAACAAAGTCCCAAATCAGGAACTGAGGCTGGAGCTGTGGCTCAACAGAAGACTGGAAGCATTCTGAAGAACCCTGGAAGCCAGTGAAGGGAGGTGTTGAGAGGGAGAAGGAAGTCTTTTTCCAGAAGCCCCTATCCTTACGCCCCCAAGGTCCTGGTTTTGTTGGGGTTTTCTTGCTGAACCCCTAATGTTCCTTGGCCATCTGATAAGGTCTTGTGGCAGAAACTGTTCACTTGAGGGAATTTAATGCAATTCAATAAATCTTTAATTATCAAATGGCATTCAAATGAATTACATGACATGGGAGATGCTGGCAAAAGACTCCCCACTGACATACCTGCATCAAAGAAGGCACTGTGCTCTATGCGCAAAGCAGAATTGCAGTAAGCCAAAAGAAATATGAGATCACAAATTTAGAGAATCCACCCCAAATGTTTACATGGACTATTTGTGCCTGACCTGTAGAACATTCTGAGGTCATATTCATTTGATCTGCCACAGTCAGATGCACTGTAATTCAACTCTAATATACTGGTGTCATTGTGATCCTTTTTGAGAAGGAAGAGCAATAATCAACCATTAAATGGCAGGTGTGTGCAGAGCCTTATGTTTATTCTTAGGAAAAAAAAAAGATACTAAAGGGACATGCTTTCAAGGAGCCTGGAGTTAAATGGAGACATCAACAAATATAGAAATACATATGATACAAGATAGGAGCAGCTATGTGGCTCAGTGAGAGTGCCAGGTCTGGAGTCAGGAGAGCCTGAGTTAAAATATGATCTCAGAGATTTACTGTGTGACTCTAGGCAAGTCACTTAACCCTGTTTGCCTCAGTTTTCTCATCTGTAAAGTGATCTAGAGAAGGAAATGGAAAACTCCTCTAATATCTTTACCAAGAAAACTTCATATAGGATCATGAAGAGTTGGACATGACTGAACAATAATAACAAGTAATACGAGGTCAGATGCGATCAGGCTAAAGAAGAAATGTAGATTTAAGGCTGTAAGAAAGTTGGAAAAAGGTTTTTTAGTTTCCTACTCTAATTTGAGCTGACTGGCTCTCAAAGCCCTAGTTTTCCTGATTGTCAACCCCTAGGTCTTCACTCTTAAGAGATTTCTTCCCTTCTCTGTTACATTCTAGCTTCACTTACTTTCTCACTAACCAGTTCCTGCTTCTTTTTTCTCTTATTTGCTATTTTCTCCTACCTTCTTCCCTTCTTCTCCCATCCTCCCAGACTTCTGGATCCCATGCCTTTTAATTGGGTGACCATATCATCTGCAACTTTTTTTAGAACTTTAATCAAGAAGTTCTTGGGGACTCTATAATTAAAAGAAACATTTAAGTGCCTTGTAAGTGCTAAAAAACTGGAGGGGGAGAAGGGGAATTAAAAATGACATAGGCCCTAACTTTAAAGTCTATAATCAAATAGTGAGTCACAACTCACATACAAATAGGTACAAGATAGAATGTGAGCAAGCAAAGGAGAAGTCCAGAAAAAGAGCTTAGGAAAAAAATATAGGGAACAGCAAACTCACAGGTAAACTCATTGGGAAAGGCTAGCAGCTCCCTGGTGACAGTAGGCTCCTAGTGCCTGTGACTACAAAAGTAAACCTCTGGCATGGTCAGCCCCTCACCTGATTCCTTCCATTGCAGGGCCGCCTGAGAAACAGGACCAGTCCAGACTCCCATTTATTCACAGTCTGTTCATCATCATGAGCCACAGGACCTACACAATCCTCCTAAGTGGATTCCTCTTTGTCTCCATGGCATTCCAGGTAAAAGGGCAGGGTCTGCTGTCCGAGAGATTAGGAAGGGCTGACTCTAACTGAACCGTAGTGGGGGGAATTTAAAAGAAAGTTTGGTATCGTGGCACTGGGTTTAGATCCTAAAAACCTAGGTTCCGATCCCAGCTTTGCCAATTACCCCCTTATATGTCTCTGGGACTTATCTTTTAGATGAGAAGGGGATTGGACTAGACATCTATGAATCCCCTACTGAATGGAGAGGGTTACAACTGAATCCTGGATCTCAATTCTGCTTTACTATCTGCCCCCTCCCACCCCATATAGGCCACAGCTGGATTTCATTGGGCTATGGTGGGAAAAGCCCAGGAGACCCGAGTTCTGCTCCTAGTTAAGCAATAACTCACTTTGTCACCATTGATAAATCACTTCTATAAAATGAGAAACTGGACTAGAGTTTGATAAAAACTAATAATGATACTGCAATTTAAGGTTAATGACGTTCTTTCCTCCTAACAGTCTTACCAGGTAGAATGTTTTCTTCTCCGATTTTAGTTGGGGAAATTGAATCTCAGAGTGATTTGCTGAAGATTAAGCAGCTCTAAATGTCAGAGACGGGCATCAATGCCAAGTCCAAATACTATGCCCTTTACACTACATGATATTGCCACCTCAGCTTCTAATTCCTCTTCAGAGTCCGTGGAATCCTTTGAGAAGGACATCCAGCCAACCCTGCATATTTAACCGCCCCCATTAGCCCGCTAGCCCTGGAAGTAACTGGATCTCCCTGAAGACTGTCCTCCTTCTTTCTCACAGATGGCCCAGGGGATCTTCGCCTTCTTCTGCACCCATGCTGCTGGTCTCTCGGGGTACTTCCAGTATCTGTTGCTCATCCTACTGGTACAAAGTTCTGTCATTTGGGGGGAAGCTGGGTGGGCCAAACCCCCCATGGCCTGGATCCCAGGCAGGGACTTCCAGAAGAGTCTGGGCTGAGAAGGAGATTCGCATGCTCTCAGAGGGCCTGCTCAGTCATTCCTGGGGGCTCCCTGGGCTGTGATAACGACTGACATTTGTATTTCTCTTTAAAGTTGTCCAGGGATTTGGGGTACATTAGAGAAGTAGTATGTGATCTTTGAAAGTTACTGGACTTCAAGGTTATATGGCTATGGAAAAGGTCATACAGCAACACAGCTATCCCACATGTACTCTAACAAAAGATGTAAAAAAGGGCAAGTGAATAATGATCGAGATAACCTAAAATTAAGTAAGTGCCTTCTGAACTGCACAAAAAGACAGACAAAAAAGCTTTTCCACCAAGGAAACCAACACTAATATGAGTAGGCAACCTAGAAACTTAACAAGCACTCTAACCAGAGACATTCCAAGGGCACTTGAGTGAATTTAAAAAAAAAAAATGATTAAGTGCTGACTGTTGTAAAATACTAGGAATTCAGATCTAATAGTAAGGCAGTCCCTGTATCTGACACCTGTAGCCTCTTTATTCAGGGGGCAAGAAGCCTAAGTAGATAAAGAAGTCCAAGGGGCCTCTGAATCCTCCATCACTATAACTGTGCATCAGGGACAAGAGCAGGCAGAGCTCTATGGTATGGAAGAGAGGGCAGAAGCCCACAGAAGCCCACTCTGTAGCAGAGGAGAGGAAGACTAGGAGCTCAGAAACTCACAGTAGGAGGAGCCCAGGTAATTGTGGTCAGGATCAAGGAGGACCTATCATCCCATCTAAGAGTACAGTATGGAGGTAAAGTCTGGAACAAGGCAGGTGGAGGGGAAGAGTTTTAAAAGAAGAGAAAAGCATTCCTGATGAAAAGACCAGAGCTGAGGAAATGCTTTGAAATGAAAACACAGGAGTCAAGAGAAACCTAGAAAGGTAAATATATTTGAGTAATTGAAAGAGGTGAAATGATAGTGAAATGCTCACATGTGACAGATAGTGACACATCCTTCACTGGTAGTTAAATAAGACAGATGGCTTAAAGGTGGGTGTGTCCTGTTTTGATGACTCTTAAGAGAAGGAAAAAAAAAGGGAGGGAGAGAGGAATATATTAGGAAAGAAATGAGAAATGGGGGAGGGGTAGAACTTTTTCTTTCTCATAATTAGGATGTGAGAAGAATGTGCAAACATGAAGGAAAGGGATGGAGAAAGTGGGTATCACATGAACTTAATGTTTATCTAAGCCAGATAAAGAGGAGCTAAACCAATAGACAAATAGATACACAGAGAGAAAAAAGCAGAAAGGAAGGGAAGTGGTGAGTGTGATTTATGGAGAGGGTAGAGTTAAAAAAGGAATGAATCTAACAAAAAAGGAAACAAGCTAGAAGTAAGAATTTTAATAGAATTTTAGAAATGGTAGATCTCTGCAAATTATTGAATAGAATTTACTGAATTACTGCAAATTACTGAATATATTCCTAATGTTAGGAATTAACTAGGAATATATTAGGAATATATCTATTTCTCGACTCTGCATCCCCCCTTTACAAAAACTGACCATGTGCTAGCACATAAAAACCTCATAAACAAATTAACAAAAACTGACCATAAACAAAATAATAATAAAGAGCCTTTCAAGAAAAAATTCAAATTTAGGTGGAGACTAAATCATTTAATGCCAAAGAATTAATGGATCAAAAATAACATAGAAATGAAAGATAATTTCATCAAAGATGAGACAGCATGCTCAATTTTTTAGGATGTAGTCAAAAAAAATCATTTAATGCCAAAGAATTAATGGATCAAAAATAACATAGAAATGAAAGATAATTTCATCAAAGATGAGACAGCATGCTCAATTTTTTAGAATGTAGTCAAAAAAATAATTAAGGGAAACATTTATCTCTACAAGCTTTTTACCAATAAAAGAGTTTTGTCAACAAAAAATAAGATGAAGAAGTTGGGCATGCCACTAAAAAAATTTAAAAAGCAACAAACTCAAATAACTAAAAATTCTGAAACTAAAAAAATTTAAATTGAAAGCAAAAAAATTGAATTGATAAATAAAACTGGGAACTTTTTAAAAAGTTAATACAAAGTTAAGTATTAACTAATCTGATTTTTCAAGATAGATTAGAAAACCAAATTGTACATGTGAAAAATGGAAAAAGATAGAATTCATAATAAATGAGGAAATAGAAGAAATAATATCTAATTTCTATATTATTTGCCAAGAAAATTGATAAATGAGATGTAGAAATATTTACATAAAAATAAAACATTAGATTAACAGAACAAAAAGTAGAGACTTTAAGTAACCCAATGTCAGTTTTTAAAAAATTAGACAAGCCACAAATGAATTCCCAAAGGAAAAAAAAACCCAGTACCAGATGGATTTAAAAGCAAATTCTATAAATATTCAAAAGACAATAAATTTCAATATTGCATAAATTATTTGTAAAAATAAACAGAGAAGATCCTACCAAATTCCTTGTGATCTTGTCACTTTAGATAAATGAAAGTTAAAACAACTGAGTTCCCACCTCATACCCATCAGATTTTCAAAAATGACAAAAAAAGAAAGTAACAGTTGTTGAAGAGGATGTAGAAAAGCAGGCAAATTAATATCCTGTTTATAGAGCTATGGATTGCTCCAGCCTTCCAAAAAGCAATTTGAAACCATCCCTCAAAAGTCACCAAAATATGTATGCCCTTAGACTTCCTAATACTACTACTAGGCATATATCCCAAAGACATAAAGGAAAAAAAAACCCATCAGTAATATATGAATATGTGTGGATGTGTTTATATATTTTAATATTTCTAGCAGCTCCCTCCACTGTAGAAAGGAAATGGAAACTGGAGGGGCCCCTATCAGTCTGGGACTGGGTGGATAATTTATGGTTCATGAATATAATGGAATATTATTGTGTCCTAAAAATTCAAAAAGTGGTAGTTTTGGAGAAACTTTGGAAGACTTATATGGATTAATACAGAATAAAGTGAGTAGAGCCAGAAGAATAATTTACACATGACAGCAACATTGTAAAGAAAAATCTACTTTGAAAGATTTAAGAATAATGATCAATGAAATGACCAACTATGAATCCAGTGGATGGATGATATAATCTCCTAACAACAGAGGTGACTAGAGGTGCAGAATGAGATATACATTTTTGGACATGACCAATGTGTTTTAGAAAAAAAAAAGTTTTTGTTTGACTCATGTTCATTTATTGTATGAGAGATTTATTTGTTTTGGAGGGTTTTTGTTTTTTTTTGTTTTGTTTTGGTTTGGTTTTTTTGGAGGAGATAGGGAATAGTGATAGTGATGCCAGAAAAAAGAAGAGTATCATTGAAGCATTCTTTTAAATTCTGAAAACAGAAAGAAATTCATAGAAATATATAACCAAGCAGACCATCTTTGAAACTAATGTGTTGGACAAATATACATCTAAAAAGTACGTTTACATACTAGAAAGGAGGCAAAGAAAGTACACTGGACTTGACTTCAGGAGACCTGGGTTTTGATCTTTGCTTTAACACTAGTTATAAATGAACCTGGATTAGCTGTTTCTTTCTGTGCCTCAATTTTATCTATTATGAAACACAGATAAAGATACAGAACCTACCCTATAGGGTTATTTTCAGAAAAGTTCTTTGTAAACTTTAAAGTGCTACAGAAATGTGAGTTGTTAATAGTTTTTTTTTTTTTAATTTGGTTCTATTTACTTTCTATCCATCTCTGAAGACCCAGCTTTAGTGCTGCCTTCTTCATGAAATCCTCCCCATTTTCATCCCTCCCAATCCTTTGATTCCCAGCTGGAAAAATCTAACCTCTGAGAATTGTGTGCTCCTTTTCTGTATTTATTGTAACCAAATTTGTATTATAGTTGTCTGGAGGGGAGGCTGGGTTGGTCAGAGAAGACTTCTGAAAGAAATAGGACTTGAAGAAACTATAAGTTCTTGCTTTTCAGGGTAGATATCTTCTGATTCAAAGGAAAAGCCTGGTATATCCCTGGTACCTTTTGCCACTTAGCCCAGTGATCACTTGGGCCCTAGATGGTATCTATTTTCTTTTGTCCTCCTTCCCTCCTTTTTAAAAATTTAACTATTAAGTGTAATATTTCAATATACTTAATAAAAATCTAATATTCTAAATGTTAATATTTGTAAAAATAACTGCATAGCCCTCCAAAGATCTCCAATATTCTATTACTGTAAACCTACAAAGAATAAAGGAATAGCCTCTCTCCTTTCTGTGTTTTTGTGACATGGTTCTTTTTTTGCTTCTCTTCCCATGTCTAACCAGTACTTCCCTGGATCACCACCCATAGCATGCCATCTATCATTCTTCTTCTTCTTTCTTCTTCTTTCTTCTTCTTTCTTCTTCTTTCTTCTTCTTCTTCTTCTTCTTCTTCTTCTTCTTCTTCTTCTTCTTCTTCTTCTTCTTCTTCTTCTTCTCCTCATCAGGCACACAAAGGAAGGCATTCCTTCATGGAAGCTAAGACCTGAGCTAGTCTTCCATCCCTTATTTCTTCTCTAGACAAATAAGGCTCTCGTCTATTAACCTGGCACGTCAGAAGAAGTGCTGGACTGAGAATCAAGAGATCTGAGTTCTAATTCAAGCTCTTCTATATTAGCTAACTCACTCTGTGACTGATTTGTGATGTCCTGTTTTCTTAGGTCCCCTCCAGCACTGACCTCTCCTTTTCTGTTCCTAAGCACTAGTACTAATTCCTGCCCATTCTGCTTCCTCCCTCAGGTGGTAGCCTGCCTCACCATTCCATTCTGGCAATGGTTCTTAGTGAAGTTTGGGAAGAAAAATGCAGTTTTTGTTGGATATTCAGTAAGTCTGCTAGGCTTTCCTGGCTAATTTTCTTTATTCTACTAGGGCCTTACCTGCTGATCTTCTTCAATGATACTTATAGCCAAAACTCCTAAAGGAAGTGGGAACAATAGTGGAGGGGCAGAGGGAGTGGAGATGCAGATTGTGGGGAAGGAAACAAAACTTGGCTGGCTTGCCGTGACCTGGTCCTTGAGCTCCGCCATTCCTGGAATCTTAATAGTTCAAGGGATCTTTCCTGTAGGGAGAACTTCTGCTTTCCATCCAGCAGTACTAGAGGAAGCTTTAAGAATTATCTAGTCCAGATTCTTCAACATGCCCAAGGTCACATGACAAGTGATGGAGCAAGAAGAAGCAGCTTCTCACTTGTCCTTTAGTCACAGGAAGAAAACTTGGCTTAGGAAACAAGTTTATAGGATCAAGGGCTATAATAACTCACATGTCTGTACCAATGGCTAGGATGTATAAAAACACTTTCAGGTTTACAGAGTGCTTTATCCTATATAATTTTATCTTCACAACAGCCCTGGGAGGGAGATATTATCATTAGTCCCATTTTACAGATGAGGAAACAGAGGCAGGGCTTGGTTAAATGACTTCCTAGTGTCTGAGGCTAAATTTGAACTCAGGGCTTCCTCACTTAAGGCCCAGCTTTCTTTATGCTGTATCATTTAACAGCAAAAATCCTCTGCAAAGCAGGTAGAACATATAATATTATTGATGTTTTACATGTGAGGGTATTGAAACTCAGTAAACACATCAAGACCTGGATTCAAACTCAAGACTTCTGATAAGAAAGAGACCTTAGACACCGTAGAGTTGTAGAATCAGAACCCAAAGTTCAAGTGGTTCAGCTTCCTTATTTTTACAGAGGAAAAGATGGAAGGTGAGAGAGGTCAGCTAGGAAATAAGCACCAATTAGAGCTGGGATCCCAACCCGCACGTCTTCCTCTAGACAGATGCCCTTTCCTTTATTCTACACTGCCTGCCAGGTAATGTGTCTGTGATCAAACCTGGTAGTGCAGGAGAGAAAAGCCTACAGCTCTTCCCACCCACCCCCATTTCCTCCCATTTTCTTTAGCACCTTTGAATTCCCCTTTGCTGCCTCCTGATTCACTCTCTCCTCTTCTGACTTTGATCCCCAGCTCATCATCCCAGCCCTCATTATTTTGGTCCAAGTGACAAACAGCTTCCTCACCTTTGCTTTCACCATGGTCCTGATAGGCTTCAGCATAGCTGTGCTTTTCTTGTTGCCATGGTGAGTATGGGATCCTGCCAAGATGGTTCATAGTCTTTAAAAGGAGATGGGGTGGCAGGAGGAAAGGAGACTTTTGTACCAGAGAGTCAAGATCAGGGCTGGATTGAGAAAGGACTCATTGAAAATGGATTGAAAATGTCTGGGGTCACAAAATATTAGAGGTGGAAAAGACTCTAAGAATTTAAAACAGAATACCAGACATCAAATTAGAAGAGATCTTAGAAAGCATCTGGATTGGGGGTTCTTAACCTGGAGTCCATACATATTTTGATAGTTGTATTTTAACATTATTGGTTTCCTTTGTAGAACAATGTATTTTATTTTATGCATTCAAAACATTATTCTGAGGTGTCTACAGACCTCATCATATTGTCAAAGGAAAAAAAATTAAGAACTGTGGTCCAGACTGACCCCCTCATTTTTAAGAACAAAACTGAGTCCCAAAATAACAAGTGACTGGACTCAGGTCACATAGTTTCAGCTCTCAGTGACACAAAAATGTTGTATAGGGCAGAAATGGGATATATTAGGAAGGATTCACTGCTAATTAGCCTCTAGATATCAGGTCTAAGGGCTATCTTTACCAATAAAATCTAACCAGTTCTGACATCTTAAGACAATAGAAATATACCTGGGGCCTGGAGAGAGGGAAGATATCTGGGAAGGACCTATTACCATGGAAACAGTTATCGCTTCTAAGAGACCTAAATCACTCTAGCACTGCTGTCTTCTTAAATTAAGGCTGCTGCTTACCTCCTAATATAAGCCAGAGTAGGCCTTGAGCTAGGAATTCAGAGATCTGGCTTCAGGGTCATGGAATCACTTTGTGACCCTCCTCGAAGTCAGTTTCCTCGTCTGTAATAGAAATGGGAGGTGATGTCCAAGCTCCCATCTGTTGCCAATACAACGTGATTCTAAGTAATAGCTCCCAAGTGGGGAGCATAGCGACAATTTATGGCAGCATCCTAGTCTTCTACTCTTTCCATGCCTTTGAGGGCGGGGGGCAGGGGAGGATGGTCTGGCTTGCCAGACTTCTTTGGCATTGCCTGAGTCATAAATGTAGGACCAGTTGGGCAGGTGCCATAGGATTCAGAACTAGAAACGACCTAGGAACTCATCATTTTGAAGCAGATGAAATTAAGATCCAGAGGAGGAAAGTGATTTGCTAGTAAATCACCTCACCAAGCAAGCAAAGCATCTCTGCTCCTTCAAGTCTTTGTCTTCTCTTCTATAGGTCCATGCTCCCAGACACCATCGATGATTTCCAACTAAAGAATTCTACCTGCCATAACCTGGAAGCATTCTTCTACTCTTTCTTCATCTTTGTCAATAAGTTTGGAGGCGGTCTGGCCCTGGGGATTTCTACCATGTGCCTACAGTAGGACTTGCTTTACTCTTCATGTTTGTGGTTGGTTATCAAGGTTCTTTCTGGGAAGCAGCTGCTTTGATGTTTCCCTCCTCCCCCAGGTAGATGGCTACATTCAGTTAACAGGTCCTGGGAGCCCTGAGACCTCAGAACTTCTAAGGCGATTTACCAACTCCCTTGTGACTTTTGGATGTGAGGTTTCAGAGCTTTTCCCATAATGGATGGAAGACTTAGGGTGTTCCTAGAAGTGAAAAGTCTAAGCTTTCCCAACGATGGCCCTGGGAGGTTATTACCATGGATGTGAAAGTGCTGGGCCTATTACTAGGGGTTAGTGTGTCCCTGAAGAAGTTTCAGGCCCTATGGATGTTCCTTGGGGAAAGTAAGACCTGGGTTAGTCCTAAAGGTTACAATGTCTGGCCCAAACCCCACTGTTTTTATCCTGATAACAATTCAAGATGACCATCCAGGTGACCTTGGATGGGAAATTAAAGGGAGATGTCACAAGAAAGAGAATGCAGCCAGAAGTGGCATAGAGGGCTTTAGGAAATGCCGGGATATGGGAGCATTGCTATAAAACCCCAGTCTTGTTTTGGTGCTAATAGTGGAGGGAATACGGAGGAAAGGGTTAATATGAGTTCTGACTGGCCATTTCTTCCCCTCCTCCCCCCCCCCCCCCAGAAATTATTGCCATGCAGTCAGTAGCGTGGAAACTGATCCACAGGAATAATCTTGGGCATAACATTCTTAACTCTCCACTGTGTGTTTAGCTTTGCAGGCTACCACCCTGGAACCTGTGAGCCAAACCCTATGGTCATACTGGTTCTCCGAGTGCTCATGGCCCCTGTTCCCATCACCTTGTTAATCATCGGCCTGACTATCTTCTGCTTCTACCCCATTGATGAGAAAAAGAGGAAAGAGATCAGAGCAAAGATGGAGGCAGCCAAGTGAGTCCCCAAGGCGCTCTACAAAGCACAAGGAAGGGTCTGATCCCACCTTGGCAGCCTGGTGAAGTGGAAAGAAAATTTCCCTGGACTAGGAATGGGAAAAAAGAAATAAAGCTCAATATACAATAGCTTCTATTTCTAGAGTACTTTATAGTCTTCAAAACTTGTCAAAGAGACAGTAATATAGACTATTACAGATGGAGAAATTGAAGTCCAGAAACAGTAAATAACCTGACCACAGTCATACAGCTAATAGTGGAGTTTCCTAACTCGAAGGCTAGAACTCTTTATTCTGAACCATGCTATCTTACCACACATGCTACAAATGGTTGCCATTCAAGAGAAAACATCTAATTCAATTCTGGTTTGAGTGGTAATAACATGAGAGTTTGAAGAAGAAAGAAAAAGAGCAATATGAACAGGAGAAATCCCTGAGGGCTTCTCAGAATAGGTGGACTTTGCTATCCTCTTCAGAGAAAGCACTGAGGAGAAAGTTTTCCAGCAGGCATGAAGATATCAATCAACTTCTTCCTCCATTCATTCAATCAATAAACATTAATTGTCATTTATGTGTACATAAATGACAATTAATAAATGTTTGTTAACAGGATCCTATGCTCAGTACTGGGAACACAAAGGAATATAATTACTCTCACTCCTTGGCTTCTGTGATCCTGTATTCTCAAAACTCTCCTAAAATAGTTTATCACCTGGGGAAGGACAAGTACACAAATAATAATGATACGAGAAAGAGTAAGATTTAAGTATTGTTGGTTGTTTGGATACCTTGTAAGGAACTGGAATAGGGAGAGATTATTTCCATCTTATTGGAGAGAAATAAAACAAGGACATCAGGAAAGGCATTTGGTTTGACATTTGGTTTGAGCATTGAAAAAAAAAATGGAGAGTGAAATAGGTAGGAGGAATCCATTCCAGGGATGGAATATGATGTGCACAAAGGTACAGAGAGAGGATAGGACAGTACTAAAACAGGATGTAAAGTACTTCAATTAGAATTCAGAATATGTAAAAAGGAATACTGAGACTAGGTTGAAAAGGTTAGTTGGAGTCAAATTGTAGAGGGTCTTGAATACCAGAATTAAGAGTTTTACTCTTTCATTCAGGGGGAACTTTTGAAGATTTCTGAATAGAGCTATGACAGGATTGTAATAGAGTGAGTAGAAGACTACTTGGGCAATTGAATGGAGGTCAACATAGAGTGGGATGAGACTGAAAACAAGATAGTTGGAGACAATTACAGTAGTCTAGGGAAGCAGGAAAACGGGGTTATTATGGGGGAAATGAAAGAGAGACCTGATTCAAAATATAAGGTAGCAAGAGAAACAAGAATATTTGGCATCTGCTTGGATCCAAGAGCTATCACCTTCTCTAATGCTGGAGGAAAGAAAAGTAGAATGAGAAAGGATGTTGATAATTGTAAAAAACAAAAAAACAAAATGGGAAGGATCAAAGGTGACTTAAAGCCTGGATGACTTTAAAGATGAGGGGGCGGTCCTTTGTGAATTGGAGAGAATTGAGAAAGGAGATATTCAGATGGAGATGAGGTATTCAGATTTGGCTGTATTCAGTTCTCTCTCTCTCTTTTTTTTTTTTTTTTGCTGAGGCAATTGGGGTTAAGTGACTTGCCTAGGGTCACACAGCTAGGAAGTGTTAAGTGTCTGAAGTCAAATTTGAACTCAGATCCTCCTGACTTCAGAGCTGATACTCTATCCACTGCACCATCTAGCTGTCCCATTCTTGAGTGCCAGTGGAACATCCAGGCAGGAGCTATCTAGAAGAAGGAAGAAAGGAAAGGAAAAATGAAAGGAAAGGAAAGGAGGAAGGGAAGGAAAGGAAAGGAGAAAGGGAAGAGAAAGGCAAGGGAAGGGAAAGGCAAGAGAAGAGAAGGCAAGGGAAGGGAAGAGAAGGGAAGGGAAGAGAAGGGGAAAGGAAAAGGAAAAGGAAAAAGAAAGGAGGGAGGAAGGAAGGAAGGAAGGAAAGAAGGAAGGAAGGAAGGAAAGAAGGAAGGAAGGAAGGAAGGAAAAAAGGAAGGAAGGAAAAAAGGAAGGAAGGAAAAAAAGAAGGAAGGAAGGGAGGGAGGAGCATT
The DNA here is from genome assembly GCA_023553655.1 of Myrmecobius fasciatus. Classification (NCBI taxonomy): domain Eukaryota; kingdom Metazoa; phylum Chordata; class Mammalia; order Dasyuromorphia; family Myrmecobiidae; genus Myrmecobius; species Myrmecobius fasciatus. The sequence goes on from JAJPUD010003871.1 coordinate 127,634, forward strand.
TACTAAGCACTTACTATGTGCCAGGCATAATAGTATTAAGCATCTCAAAATATTATCTCATTTGATCCTCACAACAATTCTGGGACATAGGTGTTATTGCTATCCCCATTTTACAGTTGAAAAAACTGAGGCAAACAGGGTTAAGTAACTTGTCCAGGGTCACAGAACTAGTAAGTGTTTCAGTTTGGATTTCAATTCAGATCTTCCTGACTCCAAACTCAGCACTCTATCCAGTGCACCAACTGAATTGGAGCATTGAGGGAGGAGTTACAAATTTAGAAGTCATCTGTATAAAAATTAAAATCAAACTCATGGAAATGGATAAAATCATCAAGGAAAATAGTATATAGAGAAAAAAGGGTCCAGAATAGAGTCTTGGGAGATATTCACCTCTAACAGTCAGGAGGAAAATGAAGATCCAGGAAAAGAGACAAAGGGAAATAAGAAATAAGAAATAACCACAAGAGAGCGTTATCCAAGGAGAGAGCATTCAACTTAATCCAATCCAACACACATTTATCAAGCACATATTATGGAAAGCACTTCACTAGGCCATGGGAATATAAACAAAGGAAAAACTCTTCAGGAAGCTTACACTCTATTGGGATGATAAATTATGCATACAGACAGGTAAATAAGTGTGAAAAGGAAAAAAAAAACCATTTAGCAATAAGGAGATCCAGAAAAGGGTTTGAATAAAAAATAAGACCTGAACATATCTTGAAGGAAGATAGGGATTCTTGAATGCAAAACTGAGGAGGCAGCATTATTCCAGAGCTGTGATGTTCCCAATTCTATGAAAAGAAATGGAGATGAGATGAATTGTTTGATCTTGAGAAATGACTAGTAAGTCAATTTATATCAAGAAGAATGGTGCAGTCCACAATATCAGTGGCTGCCCAAAGGTGAAGTAAGTTGAAAACATGAAAAAAGTACCTATTAAACTTGGTGATAAGGAGAGAAGAGTTTCACCATGTGAAGGGATAGAAATCAAATTTCAGGGGCTTGAAGAGGGAATGGTGAGGAAGTGGAAGAATTTGGCAATAAAGGGAAGAGGGGGAAGACATTGAATTAAAATGGTGACAGGATCAAGGAAAGGCATTGTTTAAAGCTGGAGGAGACCCAGCTAGGTGGTGTAGTGAACAGAACTCCAGGCCTGGAATTAAGAAGACCCATCTTCAGGAATTCAATCTGGCTTCAGATACTTACGGGCTGTTTGCACCTAAGCTAGTCACATAAGCCAGGGCAAATTCACAAACTGGCCTGTTTTAAAACACACACACACACACACACACACATCTACACTAACTCCATCACCTCTGTATCAGAAGATGGATAACATTCTTTATTATCAGTCCTTTGGACTGTGGTTGATCAGAATTTTTAAGTCTTCTCAAAGGCATACCCACTAACATAGAAAATATCTCACCTAAGAGTGGTCCTCAGTTTCTTCATCTGTAAAATGAGCTGGAGAAGGAAATGGCAAACCTTTGCCAAGAAAATCCAAAATGCGGTCATGAAGAGTCAGTCATGACTCTTAACAACAGAGAGAAGACCCAACATGTTTTTAGTTTGAGAAGGTGAAGGTCAGTAAAGAGGGAAATGCTAAAAATGGGTGAGAGAGTAGAAGTGATTGATAGAGCAAGATTTCAAGGCTGAATGGGACAGAATGTATAATTTTGCAGCATATATTAAGTATATAATTTTTGCTTTAGCAAGAGGAGGAGGGTATCCTTTCCACTAAAACTGGAAGGAAGGACAGGATTAGTAAGGATATTGAAGATTAGAAAAATAAAAAGGTTTGGAAAGGGTTGATCTTCTGAGTGAAGCAGGAGGCCAAATCATCTGCTGAGAATAGTTTTTGATAGGGAAAGTGGACTTGAAGTCTTGAAGAGAAAGACTTAAAATAACCATTCTGGGGAACATAAAAAAATAATAAGAAACGGTGAAAGGTTTGCCATGGAGTGCTGAAGGTCCAGTTAAAGCTAAAATAACACAAGTTCATAGCATGTTCAAGATAATTTTGAGAGTTTCTTCAGCAATTCTTGGCAGCTTTGATATAGGAATACCTAGGAGTTGAGAATTAATAGGGCAGAAAATGAAGAGGAAAAATCTATGACAGCTGGGAGCCTGAGCTCAAAGGAACACTGTTCTGAGGCTGTAAGAGCAGAGTCTAATTCTAGGAAGGAAGAAATTTTCTAGTTAACATCATAGTGCCAGCTCTTATAGCTGCTTCAAATGGCATTTGCTTCTATAACGTCTCCCTGAAAACTGTTGTTCTTCCTACAGTGACCCATTATGCTCGCATTTGTGATCCCAAAAGCTAGTTCCAAAAGGATCCCAAGTTCCACATTGCATGATCATGAGGATGGTGTCAAAGCAGAAGGAACAATAAACATCTAGTGGAGCCTTTTCCTTGCAGTTCTTCCAGGGAAGGTTCCTGTTTAGTCAGCCACCAAGCTGTGTCAGTCATTTGAGAATATGTGCCAGACCCAGAGGGAAGAATATACTCAGAGGAAGTCCAGGATATCTCCTTGCATCATTCCTGGCTGAAAACATGACCTCAGAAACATATGCTGTCAATCTTAGAAAGAACCTTAGAGATTATCCTATCCAAACCTCTTATATATGGAGGATGGAACTGAGGCCCAGAGAGAGCAACTGATCTATCCAAAACCACACGAGCAGGACTAGCACTTAGGTCTTATGTTCTTTCCAGAAAACTGCACTGCTTCTCCTTCAATCTCTAGTTCCCTAAAGGTAAACACAGCTTTCGGGTATATTGACATAAATTGCCATGCATCCTTTATTGCAGACAGCAGAGAGTAAGTATGGTCTTAGACCTGTTCCCAAGAGGCCCATGACAACCCCAGACATTCTAAATGCTTACCTCTTTGACACAGTAGATCTACAAGCCTTAAAGAGTCGCCTTTATATAGTACTTAAGAGATTGGGGGAACATCAAAAGAAGCACAGGTACATAAAGTGACAGAGCTAGAATTAAACCATGGCCCTCTGTAAAAGCTTTGTACTTCTTTTGCTTAGTTTCCTCATCTGTAAAATAAGGATCTGTAATAGGGGTCCTCATCTGCAAAATAGGGTTGTTAGGTGACACAATGGATAGAGCGCTGGGCCTGGAGTCACAAAGACCTTGTCATGGGTCCAGATCTGGCCTCACAGACCCACTGGCTGTTTGACCCTGAGAAGTCACTTAACACTGTTTGCCTGTTTTTTCATCTGTAAAATGAGCTGGAGAAGAAAATGGCAAACCACTCCAGTATCTTTACAAGAAAACCCCAAACAGGGTCACAAAGAATCAGATATGGCTGAAACAGCTGAACAAGCTGTTTCTACTGAATCCAGTTGTGGCTCTAGCCCATTGAAAGGCTGTGGCAAAATTTCAGGGGCATTCCAGTGAGCTCCTAGTGTTTAATATTGGTTACTCTTATCCCTGTTACCTAAAGAACTACAGGCCTCCTTTTTTTTTTCTTTTTCTTTTTTTCTTTTTAATATTCATTTATTTTTTTCCAGTTAGCAAAATTATTTTCTCTCCTTCTCATTGGAAAAAAAATAAACCCCTTTGAAGAAATATCTATATAGTCAAGCAAAATAAGTTGCTTCATTGGCCTTGTTTTAAAATACACACAACACATACACACACACACAAGTGCATACATATATAAATCTGCACTGAGTATCACCTCTGCATCAGGAGATGGGTAAGATATTTTATTATTAGCTTTTTTGAATAAAGGTTTTTAAGAGTTCTTGTTTTTCAAAGGCATACATACTAATAGAGAGAATACCTCATATAAGGATGGTAATGCAATGGGGATCACAGAAACTTAAGTCCATCCCACAGGACGGTGATGCTCCATTGTGAAGGCATGTTCCTGCTGGAAAGGAAGGTGTGCTCCAAAGTCCTCTTCTGAGAGTGAGGTTCTTATACTCTGATTTGGGGTATAACCTTTAATCTGGCCAACATGTATATCAGGAGTCAAGGTAAAATATTTTAGGGTTATCAAGGAGAAAAAATAAGCTGGTAGTAGGCAAAATATTATTTGAGACATATAGGTATGTCTACTTCAAAAAATATTGTCAGTATTTTTCCATGAGTATGGTCCTCTTAAGGGAAGACCATCAAGACAGCCTCAAGACCATAGCCTGATATGATAACAATGGTTTCCATGTATTAATTCTATAAGCTACAGCTTCCCTTAAGGGGGAGTCTATACTGATGGAATTAAGACAACCAGGTCCAATTTTATAAGAGGCCTTATAAGATACTCCCCCCATTATCTACTTCTGTTATAATTTTAGGTGCAATGATTCAGTTTGTGTAAAAGCTTTTAAATTTTATCTTATCTGGATTCCTCTTTATCCCTCATTTAGTTATGAATTCTTCCTGTATCCATAGATCTGAAAGGTTTTGAAAAGTAATTCCTTGCTTTTCAAATCTGTTGAGGATGTTATCCTGTATATCTGGGTCATGTATCCATTTGGAACTTATCTTAGTGTAAAGGTGATACGCTGGTCTAGCTGCTTTCCAGTTTTCCTGGCTATTTTTACTGAATAGTGAGTTCTGAACCCAGTAATTGGTATCTTTGGCTTTATCAAACACCAACCTCCTAGGTTCATTTGCTTCTAATCTGTTCCACTGATAGACTTCTCTACTTCTTGACCAGTACCAAATAGTTCTGATGATAACTGCTTGGTAATATAGTTTAAGATCTGGTTCTATCAGGCACCCTTCCTTCTCACCCCACTTTTTTTTCCATTGAGATTCTTGACCTTTTGTTCCTTCAAATGAATTTCATTATTTAAAGGACATTTTTTGAATGGCTATGGTCTTGGGAAGGCTGCTCTGGCCCTTTTCTTGTCCCTTTTTCAGTATTTATCAATAACATCACATTTAACTAGCTGTTTAGAGTCCAAAGGGAAGTCTTTTAGAGATAAATGATAGCACTCTGTATGGCTCCTCCCAGGCTTAGGTCTCCCTCTAACCAGATCACCTCAAAGGTCTTGTTTCATTTGCTAGTTCGGTCTTGCTTTGCTACCAATATAGCCCTTTCCCTTTTCAAATTCGAAATAAATAAGGTTCTTTCTGATTCTAGTTTTTTATTGCAGGTGGATCACCATGAATGGCTATGGTTTTCCCTAATTCTTGTGCCACAATATCTCTCAACTTCCAAATAGCTTTTTTCTGTTTTGTATTTTAATTATTTGATTTAATTACTAGTTTCTTTTTTACAAACATTTCACAGAATCATAAAACTTGGAAGGAACCTTAAAAGCCATCTACACTAGCTCAGATTCACAGGATATTTGAGCTAGAAGGAACTCATATAAAGTATTAATGCTGAAAGAGATATTAGAGATGATTTAACCAAGTTAAAGACTGAGGCCTTGAAAACATGATTAACTTACTCACAGTCATACAACTAGTCAATGGCTAAGCCAGCCTAATGTCCAGTTCAATACCATTTCCACTGTGTAGAGACTTTGGAAGATCACTTGGATTTACCTTAAAAGGATCACTCATTAATTATCCATTTTATAGATTATCTTTAAGAAGCTTTTAATCTTTGGTTGACTCCTCCCTGCCAGTAAGGAGAATACTCCTGCCTATTGGCATATTTCTGGCCATCTAGACCAGAGGAAGAGAACTTTTTCTGCCAAGGATCATATGTATATTTATTACATCATTCATAATCCATACAAAATTATCAATTTATAAAACTCAAGCAGTGGGAAGTTCCTATACCTAGTTTTCAGCTCATTGCCTGCAGTTGCCTTGGCAGGGCCAGACCAAATGGGGCCTCATATAGCCCGAATGCTGAATGTTCCCCATCCCTGATCTAGACCCTCAATGCTTAAAGCAACACAATGCCAGTTATTTGCCCTACCCCCCAAAAAAAAAGTATGCTTCAAAATCATATCATAGAAAATCTAATCATTTAACAAATGTTTATGGAGCACTTATCCTGCATAAACTCCTATATTGGGAACTGTCAAGGATACAGACAGGAATATAATATATAGTCTCTGCCATTACTGAATTCACAATTTACTGAGGGAGAGAAAATCTGTAAAATAAAAGGATTAAGCTAGATAATCTCTAAATTCTACTCTCCTATGTTTTCTATTCTAGACTTTTTTCAGTTCTGACATCCTATGTTCTATCTTCTAAGGTACTTTCCAGCTCCATAAAAAAATACATTAAATGAATTTGAAAAGAATCCTTCTAGCTCTTACATACTATATTTTAAAACTAAAGGATTATGTAGGATTTAAAACTAGAAGGATCTTAATCATCTAATCCACCCCCTCATTTCACAAAGAAATTAGGGTCCACAAATCTAGCATTCTATGTTCTAAAGTGTTTTCCAGTTTTTTCTAAATTCCAAGGGCCCCTAACTCTTAACATTCTATGAATCTTTCTGTAAATAATGAGTAGAAGAATTTTATTACCAGACATAGTATAATGGGTTTTGTGAGAGTGATAGAATGTATCATTTCCAGCTAATGGAGAAAACTTCCTTGGAGAGAGAAAACTGCTAGGAATTAGGTAGTGCTGAGGAGAGAGATGGTATGAGGAAAACTATGGAAATTGGGAAGTTAAAATGTGCCATCGTTGACATTCTTTGTTGCAGGATTCATAACATTTCAACTACCAGATTATTTGAAACAGAGCCTTCTCTTAAGTTTCCTGGCCAAATGTTTCTTCCTAGTATATCTTTTCCTGGGTGTCTACTCCTCAAATTCTTGGTTATGTTCTTTCTACATAGACTGCTGGTTTCAAAGTCGGGAGATCTTGGTTAAATCTTGAATTTGCTATTTGCTACTACTATGACCTTAGGCAGCAAGGTGGAGCAGTGCAGGACCTGTATCAAGAAGACCTGAATTCAAATTTGACTTCAGATATTTACTAAATTGTATGACTCTGGGCAAGCCACTTAAACTCTGTTTATCTCAGTTTCCTTAACTATAAAATGAGGATAGTAATAGTTTGTTCCTCAGAATTGTTATGAGGATAAAATGAAATATTTGTAAAGTTCTTGGCAAACTTTAAATTGCTTCATCAATGTTACCTATTACTATCAATTCAATCCCTCTGTGTACCAGTTTCCTCATCTATGAAAGTGAGGACTTGGATTAGGCAATTTTTCCAGTTTTTTCTAGCTTTTTATATCTTATGATGGAGGTTCCCTCTAGCTTTTGGATTATTTATATTATTTCTCTCCTCCACTCTTGTGTATAACTGTGAATTGCATGTATTTTATCCTCTTAGTTCACCTCTGCTGTTTTGCATATCTAAAACTTTCATTTCAAAGATCTTCCCCCATACATACGTGCATATGTATAACTTACTAGTACCTTAGATCGCTGGATCTGTGTCTTCAACATCTGTCAGAGCTAGAAGGAATTAGAGACCATCTAATTCAGCTACTTCATTTTGCAGAAAGGAAAACAAGAGAATAAGAGACTTGATCAAAGCTACACAGCCAGTAAATAGTACATCTAAAATAAGAACAAAGATCTGCTAACTTCCAAACTAGTCCTGTTGTCTCTACTCCTAGATGTTTAGTCATATATTCTTCTCTCTCTAGGATAAGAGGAAAAATAAAATTCCAGAATGTTAGAGTTGAAAGGAAACCTAGAAATCATTTAATCTAATATAATTCTCCATTTAATTTTTAGTCAAGGAAATAGAAAATGATAAACATAGTGGTATGAGGAAGAATTCTCTGAGGAAGGATCCAGCTCAGGATCAAAGAGGGCAACATGGAAGAAGTGGCACCCACATTTGGTCTTAAACAAAAGAGTATATTCAAATTCCACTTCAGCTTCTTGACACTAGCTGTGTGACCCTGGATAAGTCATTTAACCCCATTGCCTCAGAACAAAAAAAAAAAATATGGTAAGTTTGTGAGTTGTGACAAAAAAAAAAAAAAAACCCATTCAGCTTACCTGTATATGTTCCAGGTATTCTAATACATTTACATGCCAAATACAACATACTTTTTTTTTTTTTTTTTGCTGAGGCATTTGGGGTTAAGTGGCTTGCCCAGGGTCACACAGCTAGGAAGTGTTAAGTGTCTAAGGCTAAATTTGAACTCAGGTCCTCCTGACTTCAAAGCTGATGCTCTATCCACTGCGCCACCTGGTTGCCCCTCCAACATACATTTATAAGCATAATTCTTAAACACAGGCTGCTTTCCTGTGCCACACTTGTCTATGGCAAGGACATGGTTCATACTGTTTTAGGGAATTCTCTGTGCATCTTTCCAAGTTAGAAGGAGGCCTTCTAAACTCTGCAAGATTAACATTTTTGTCTCACTTGGTGCTATTTAGCATGTAACTTCCTCAAATTGTAATCTGTAATTTGGTCTGAATGAAAGTTTAGTTGATCCTAAAAATCTTATTTCTGCTGATGTTGGATTGAACTGTGACATTGCTTGTTTTGTACCTGAATTTCAGAACTTGAAAACAATGATTTTGTAATGCGGAATAAATATGTTTTTATATCAGACATAGATTGACAACCTTCTCCATTAAACCAATAATGAAAACCCAATATTCATAGGATAGGGTCACAAGGTCATCCATCTTTTTCCAACCACATTCCAGCTTGTCAATATCCCTTCTAAAACATGGCACCAAGAACTAAACACAATGCACTCCAGATTTCAGTCTGTTCATTCAGGATAGATTATTGCATACAAGACCGTCCCCTCTCTTTCAGTGAACAATAGATATCCATGAATGCAGCCTAAAGTCTCCATCAGTATTTTTTTGCCTGCTTAGTCATGCTGCTGATTCGTTTTATTTGCCTGCTGATTCCCCTTCACTGTCAGAATAGAGCCAAAGAACAAACCACCCACACTTTCTACTTACTGGTCAAATCAAGTGGCTTATTAAGGAAAAAATGCAAGGCAGAAACGTGTTAATCAGCCACATAATCACCTTCTGGTCCCAGAAATCCAAAATTCTGGAATGCATCGCAGAATTAATATAATTGAAGATTTGGCAGCCAGGGGATGGCCAAACATTGTTTGGAACCAGTGGTTCTGGCTTAAGTGATCCAAGAGCCAATCATGGTTGTAGATTTTAACATAACTTCCAAGTAGCACAAATCCATACAAAAGCTAGTCATGGGATCAAGGAATGACCCGATAAGGACCACAAACAGCAGCCAAAACCAATAATGGACAAATGACCTGGCTAATCAGATCAAGGGAATAAGGTAATATCTAATTTTAATTGAATGGATGAAAAATTGAACCTATGCAAACATTGGGGGTGAGGGTGAGGAATAAGAGAGTCATTAATTTGGAACTGATACAAATCTTACCAAACATTTCTGAATATTTTTATCAGCCTCCCAGAGACCCAGACTTAAAACCTGATTCATCCTTGACTCAGATCGTATTGTTTCTACTGTCATATCTCTCCTACATCTCCTGTTATCACACATAATCACCACCAATACAAGCTTTCATTACCTCTTACCTGGGTTACTGAATTACCTTTCAAATTGGTCTCTCAGCCTCACCTATCTATGTTCCAATTCATCTTCCATTCCACTGTCAAATTGATTTTTCTAAATCATAGGTCTGACCCAGTTCAGTAAATAAATTTTGCATATAAGAAAACTGAAGCCTAAGGGCAAACAGGAAATGCAGGAGGTGAGATTTGAGCACAGATGCTCTGGAAACCAATTAGTAATCTTTTTACCATATCACATTCATAACTTTGGAACAGGGGGATCCCAGATCATTAGTTCACAAGTTATGCTTAGAGTTAATAGCTAGGATGAACCTTAGAGATTATTTAACCCCAATCCCTTTATTTTACAAATTTACAAATAAAACTGAAGCTTTAAGAGGTTAAGTGATTTTCCCAAAATCACTCAATAAGCAGTGTCAGAACTGGGATAGCTTATGATAACTATACTGTTGGATTACTGTAGTCATTGAGCTTATATTTGCTAAGACTATAGTTCTACTCTTTCATTTTCCAGAAGATAAAACTATACAATCTATATAGTGAACACTGTGCATTTATTTTCAGATGGACCTGATGAGTGATCTGAGAGTGAGTTTTAGTTTACTGAAGTGAGTGGCCAGAAGGTCTGAGATGACAAAGATCTTGGAGAGTACATTCTGATCTGAAGAATAGGTTTTTTTTGCAGTCATATCAGGAAATATCTCTGAATATTTCCTGATATCATATCTCTGAAACTGCTCCCATTCACTAATCAGAAGCACTGCTTTCTGGGATTGGAAACCAAGCCATATTTTCAGATTTCTGAGTTCCTCCATTGGACAGTAGAATAAAATAGAACTTTTTAGTTTCTACTGTGCTATGCCCATCAGAACATATGTTAACAGTCTTTTGTCTTGAAGATCTTAAAGTACACCTGGATCCACTTTCTAAGGGTGGTGTTTTATTAGAGGCTTGATAAAGACTGCCCTCCCCAACTATCATGGACTATTGCACCAACATAATTTTTTCCTCATAAAAATTCAAAGTATTAGTCCATATAAGAAATAGAGTTTTCTGTCTTACGTTACTTTAACTTTTAAATACATGTTAATAAACATATTAAGCACCTATCATGTGCAAGGAGTTCACAGTTTAATGAAATAGCATGTAAAAAACATGTATGTATAAACACACTATATACAGAACAAATTGGATATAATCAAGAGGAAAGGCACTAGAAATTAAGTCAAGAAAGGCTTCCTTATGAAAGATGAGATGTTAGCTGAGGCTTGAAGGAAGACAAAGAAGTGAGAAGGTAGAAATGAGGAGGCAGAACATTCCAGACCTGGAGAAAAGCCCCCAAAATGCCTAAAATGGGGAGATGGAGTGTTTTGCTCTCCAGAACATCAAGAAGGCTAGTGCCAAGTTTAGGGAGGGAGAGAAAGAGGAAGGCAAGCAGGCAGGATGTAAGATGTAAGAACTCGAGGAGGAAGAGGGGATCCTGGAATAAGGTTATGAAGAGTTTTGAATGCCAAAAAGAGGATTTTGTATTTGTTCCTGGAGGTGATTCAGAGACACTGGAGTTTATTGTGTAAGTGAGTGACATCGTCAGATGTGTTTCAGGAAGATCAATGATAGCTGAGTGGAAGATGGAATGGAAAGAGCCTGTGGCTAGGCAGACCAACAACAGGCCATTGCAAGAGTTCGAACATGTTAGTGTAAGGGCCTGCACTAGACTAGTGGTAACATCAAAGGAGAGAACATGGACTCTATGTGAGAAATGTTACAAAAATAAAATTGACAGGCCTTGGCAACAGAATGGATATGGGGGTGACAGTGAGGAGTTGAGCACTTCACCTACAGTGGTGTCCTCTACATAAATAAAGTGAGGGAAAAGGGGGAGTGTCCTTTCTATTACACCTAACTACTTCATTATTATTACTTCCTAGTAGTAGATGCATGTCATACTTTACTAGTGAATATAAGAAACCTTTGTGGGGTATTTGAATTTTTGAACCTTTCTGGGAAAATGCCTTATAACTTCTCTCTATGCCTCTAAATTTCCCCAAGATACTTTCATTTTAAAATATATTTGAATGGAACTTCATTTGCTAATCGTTGGCTCTTGAGGTAAAAAGAAAGGGAAATCTCAGTTTTTTTTACTTTCATCTAAGTCTTAAAGACCCCTACTGTCCAAGACAGTAGAACCTCAAGACCCCCCATTTCAATCCAATTCACAATTATTAAGTGACCCCTGTGTGAAGATCACTATGCTGGGTATGGAAAGGAGATACCAAGTTTAGACAGGACAAGCTTCTTCTAGTCCTAACTCACTTAATAGTCTCACTGAGAAGCAATGTGGTGCTTGGGGACTGGAGACCAGAGTTTGCATTCCACCTCTGCTACTTATTAGCTGCTTTACTTTGCTGAAATCACTACTTATTTTGGGGGTTCAGTTTCCTAATTTTTAAATGTAGCAAATAATAACTAAGGATAGTTGTCTAGATCATATGAGATAATGGAAGAGAAAGGATGTAAACTTCACAACTAAGAGGAAGGGAGAAAGGTGATCTCTGAATACAGTAAGTATTTAACATTCTTGGCCACAGGAGACAGTGGTTATTTATTTACTAAGCAGCTAGTTCTGTGGTAGCAGAGGCTGTTCTCAGACTAATCTTCCCAAAACACAGTTTTCATTCACTAAGTAAGCCGCCATTTCCAAGTTTAAGAACTAAAAATGTTCCCCTTAGGCTACCACATCAAGGGGGAAGGATGACTTAAGAGGCCCTCAGCAGTTTGACACCACACTAGGAAGGATACTAATGATTTTTATTTATAGTTGAGGTTGTTAGGTGGTACAGTAGTTAGGGCCCAGTGCCTGGAGACGGGAAGAATCAACTTCAATTATGGACTTGGACATTTACTAGCTATATGACTAAGCAAGTCATAGTCTGTTTCCCTCAGTTTCCCTAATTGTAACATGGAGAATATTACCTTCCTCACTAGGTGAGGCAGTGGATAGAGCAAATGACCAAAACCTGTCTTTCAATGGAATACTAATTGAGCTGAAGTGGGAGATACTCGTTACTACAAGGCTTTCCATTAGTGGTGAATTGGTTATAGCTATAAAATTTAACCTGGAGAAAAGGAAATAGAATATAAGCAGAAGGAACAGGCTAACTAATTGAAAGACTATTGTATGTAAGAGGAATTAGAATTGTTCTGCTTGATCCAAGACAGAAAAAATTTAGGAGCAATAGGTGAAAGTTATAAAGTGGTAGGTAGACTGACCCCATGAAAGTTCTTCCTAAAAACAAGAAGTATGCAAAAAAGGAAGAGGTTGCCTCAGGAAGTCCCCATCACTGAATGTCTTAAAACAAATACTAGATGACCACTTGTTAGGCATGTTGTAGTACAGACTCCTGATAAGGTTAGATGGTTGAAGGTTTCCCACGAGATTCTATGATCTGCTTTATCGAGAAGATGCACTTTTGGACCTTATAGTACTTAATAATTATTATTACTATGGGTAAAATTAAGAATGACTTGGAAAGCTTAAGAAAAAAAGAAACCGGCTTAAAGTAATTTAAAAGTTATAAAAAATAATATCCCAGCCTGAGAAAAATAGACACAGTTGTACATCTTATTGAGCAAAAGAACCGCAAGTCAAGAGGAGATCCAAGATGGCGGCCCCCATGAGAGAAAGTCAAAAGTGGATGAACGTGTGTCACAAACAAATCATTTCCCTTCGTCTCCGCAGCGGGGCGCGGCGCGCCGTAGGACCAGCTAGAGCCAGAGAGCGTAAGTACGCGCGTCTCGGTGTCTGCGTCAGTTCTTCTGTGGTTTGAGGATGCGCACACACGCCGTAGCTTTCTCCTTCCAAAAGTTCCTCCCACCCGACCCCGTCTGGTGGGAGGGCGTTTTGGGTGGAGGTGGAGGGACGAGGGGGGGAGGGGGGTTAGAGGGGGAAAGGGTGGATGGGTGCGGCGGCGTGGCGGCGTGCAGGGCGGGGGCGCGCATGCGCGCTGAAGCGCCAAGGCGGGTGCAGCGCGGGGCAAAGGGGGGTAGTGGTGAAAAGCCGCCTGGGCCGGTACACTAGCCAGTCTGTCCCTCTGCCCGCCGGGAGCAGCGCTTGAGGCCGCGTCCGCCGTTAGACCCGCCCGGCTCCGCCTTGCTTCTGGTCTCGTCTCGTGCCCGCATCCCGCGGAGCAGCGACCCCCGACCCGCTCAAGGCCGGCCGGGATGGGAGTGCAGGTGGAGACCATCTCCCCCGGAGACGGTGAGTAACCCGGGTCGGGGCCGGTGTCTCTTTCCCCCCCCGCCGCCTGTCCCTCGCTCACAGTGTGTGTCCCCTCTTGTCTCCTCAGGGCGCACCTTTCCCAAGCGCGGCCAGACCTGCGTGGTGCACTACACGGGTAAGTGCGGGCCCCCTCCCCCGCCAGGCCTCTGGGGAGGAGGAGGTCTGGGAGCCGGATAAAAACCTGGGGGAGGGCGAAAGGGGCTTCGTGAGGGGAGTCTGGGAGGAGCCTACGGGGAAGAGGAGGAGCTGGGGGAAAGGTTTATGGAGGGGCGTCTATGGGGGCGGAATGGGGCCCCGAAGGGCAGACCGTGGATGAATGGACCTCTGTGGGAGGGACTGTGGGGGTGGAATGGGACTTTGTGGGCGAGATTTATTAGGTGGTGGGGCTGGGGCTAGGTGAATTGGGGGCCCTGGAGTTTAGAGAGCTAAAGGGATTCTGGCATCTATCTCTGAATCCTTGCAGGTCGAGAAATGTTTAGGTTTTTTTTTTTTTTTTTTCCTTCACATATTTCCTTAGATCTAGTCTCCACCTGTATCTAGCCCCCAGAAGGGAATGAGCCTGGAGGGGGAAGTGCTTTCTGTCTCTACCACCGCCCACCCGTCCGTTAACAATTAACATTTATATATCTGAAAGACTTTAGATTCTTAACTGGGTTGTACTTGGGGGGGGGGGGGTCCCTGGCCGAAACCGAGGAAACGCCGCTAGCTTTCCATTCGTGGTGCTGACCCATATATGGTGATCCTGGCCTGGTTTGGCTCTTCCTATCATAAAATGTGTACAATCTAAATGGGTCAATGGTGCCTTTTACACCAGTCAGGCTCCAGGTCTTAATGCCTGGCTGTATCTTTCTTTGCTGCCACATTATTCTCTGGAGTGCTGCTCGTTTTGTCTCCATTGAATTCCAAAGTTTCCTAGCCAAGAATAAAACTTTAAAGGGGAAATTTTAATAGAGAGGTACTTTTTGCTCTTTGAGATTCAGAATTTTTTGTGTGGTCTCAAAAACAGTAAAATAATCATTTTGAAAATTGTTTTGCAACCTCTCTTTCCCTAGTTACCTTCCAATTCGGAATAACTGATAACTAGCCCCTTGATCCCCCCAATTCTCCCTTTTTGAAAAAGTAGGGATAGTGGTGATCAATCAATGGGCCTCAGGCTGCCTCTTGCCAAGTCTTTTAGTGCTTGAGTTCCTTTCCGGCACTGGGTGGGTCTATTTCCTTGGGGACCTTAAAGTGTTTTCCCATCCAAGCCCCTTTAGCCGTGAATTAACTTCCTCCAGAGGAAGTAAAATGGGATTTGCTTTTTCTCCTTGTTTCTCTGTTTTGCTGTTTACAAATCAAAATTTTACTGTACCATTGAGTTTGAACTTGGCACTCGGTTCCTGTAGGTGGCGATTTCATCTGTCAGATCTGAAGATCATTCTAATGGTCTCTCCCTAATCTCTTTTGGTTGAATCCTGGTAGAATGGTCTCTCCCTCAAGTCTCTATATTGTTGCTTCCAAAACTACCTGAAATTCATCAGCTAGTGCTTAAAGTCACTATAGCCAAATAATTTGTATTATGTGATTTAAAAAAATGTTGATGGTCATCTTACAGTGATTTTACTATATGCAACAGTTAAACTGGTTAATGAGAAAATCTTTGCTCCTGTTTGATTTTTTCAGGCAGAAAGAGAATACTAATATTTTAGTTCCTCAGATTGAGAGAGTAGGATTAGTGTAGCTAAAATCACTTAGATGTGAATAATTGGACATCCTCCCCCATCTTATCAGGAAATAGTTGACAGTAACAGTAATTCTTATAGAGGAAACTTTTCAACCTCCTTTCCAAGAGATCCATTTGGGGGGTGGAGGGGAGCAGGGTGGGAGTGATTAGTGGTATAAGAATAAAGAAAATTTTCCCTTTTCAGTTTTTCTTTACCTGAAGGTAGACTTTAGAAGGGGGGAAAAAACCCAAAAACCTAGAACCTAACAGAAATATCTGAAAAATTATTTCAAAAATTCCCAAGGAGGGAAATGTGCTTGTGTTACTGACTTACTGGTTCTATATATGTGGTGGTAAATGAAAATTTTTCAACTCCTAAGAAGCCATTGCAGAATCACTAGATTTGAGGAGTTAAAGGAATAGTAAAGCTCGTTTGCCCTATGCCTGGGGAGGGGAGGGAAAGGAGAAAGAACAAATAAGAAAAATGGGTTCCAGAGGAGTTATTTTTACTTAATATTTCACACAAAAAAAAAAATTAGTGGCAAAATAATGACTAGAACCTAGATCTGATTACAGTTCAGTAGTCTTTCCACTACAACATGCTGTCAGATAATGCCAGCCATATTTACCCATTGATTCGTGTCTCAAATCCTATAATATTGACATAAGAAATGTAGCGGAAGAAGTTTGCACTCTAGGTATAACAGGAAACATAAATGAGGGTATAATCAAATTATACCTATTTGTTCCCTATTTGAAATGGCACCTTGTGTATGTGATATTTTCATAAAAGAGAACACATTGCTTATAGGACCTAGAATACCATCACATACCTACCACATCTTTTTTTCTGAAGCTGTATATTTCTCCTGGATTGTACTTAGCCCCATATCCACAGTATAAAAACAAAAACTGCTCAGCTATAAGACTGATTTGTGTATGTACACTAATACAAAAGCTTTCTTTTTATTCCATTTTTGATAAGCTATACAAAATCACAGCAGTCATACACCATCTCTGGCACACTAGAATAGACTGTTCTTGCTTTCTCAATGGGCATTGTTCCAATAATTATTTACCACCAACCTCACAGGAATAACCTGTTTGAGATCTGTCTTTTTAAGCTTGAGGATGGGGGTGGAAGGGTGGGGTAAGGGAGACTACTGTCTGATGTGAATGATATTTCTTGATGGTGCCAGAAATTATGGTGGGATGTGGATATTATAGATGTTACACGCTTCTTGGAACAAGAAATCTCTATGAAGTTCTTGTATATAATATCTGGCAGGGAAGCTACATAACCCTCAAAGAAAACACAGAATGGGTAAAATGTTGAATATGGTTTCAAGCTGCTTCAGCCTCTTTTTGAAGTACCCTGAGGGAGGGGGAGTTAAAATCCCTTCTATACCTAGCACATTGTAGCATCCCTGTATAGCACAGTGCCTGGCACATGGTATTTGACTTAAATGCTTAATGACTGAACAGGCATTTACAATTTTGTTTAGGAGATCAAACTGGAACTAATAATGTGCTTAGTACCTTGTGCCCTAACTGCATTATTAAAGAGTCCAATCCTTATATTGAAATGTGTTCTGACATTGTGTTTTTTGTTCACAAAAATTAGTCTGCCATTATGAGAGCAATGTAGAGTTGATGGAATTTTTTATCATTTCACAAAGCAGGCATCTTTTATTTGTCATGCAGTACAAATTCTTCTAATTTCATAAAGAGTATTAGCTATGAATTCAAAAGCCCTAGGGTTCTGGTCCTCCCTGGAATGTTTACTGCCTTTGGGACCTTGGGCAAGTCATTTAATCTTCCTTGGACCTCAGCTTCTTCCATTGTAAAAGGGTTAGGAGGAGATGATCCCTTAGATCTATGATCCTGTGATATTTCTGCCTCCCTCATTGTCTAGGTGTGATAATCTATCACCATAATGACATTAGGTGGAATATGAGGCAATTGTTACATTGCATTGTCATTCTCTGAAAATGTAACTGATTTCTCTTCCCCTCTTCCCCCTCCTCCCCCCAATCTTGGGGTCTCAGATTTTTTTGGTACTTGTCCACAATAACAAATGAGAACCATCAACCAAAGCTAATACTATCTTACAGTCTGCATGTATTTTCAGTCTTGAATCACAATGTTTTCAGTATCATTCTTCTATGAGGTAGCAAGTTTCTAGCTGAATTTGTAACTACTTCTAGCAAAAATAATCGTTTTATGAGTTTTGTTAGAGGAGAGGTTGTTAGCTTTTATATATATATATATATATATATATATATATATATATATATATATTTTATCAGTCTGGTGAATCCTATGAACCCATTTTTGTAATGTTTTAAATGCATAAAATATATATATGATTACAAAAGAAAATATTTTTTAAAATATGTTTACAGACCCTATGTTAATATTTCCTGAATTTCAAAGATTGGTCAGGATACTTAGAGATTTTGTTTTATTCAGGAGCTCAGTAGGTTACAGCATTGGTTTTATATTAGAACAAGAGAATTTTAGTGGTTTCCATCCCAACCTGGCTTTTCATGGCTTGGAGGTAGATACTTTACCATACTAAACTGGTTGTTTAATCTGGTTAAGAAACCAGTTTGTCTTTATTTCCGGGGAAGAGAATCACTGGGGCAAAGTGGATAGTTTAGTGACTTGAGTTTGAGTCACTAGAATCATTGTGATTTGAGTTTTAAGTATTTTCAGTTATACTAGTTGTATAATCATGGACAAGTCAAGTCTGTGCCCTGAGCAACTCTCTTAAAACCATAAATTGCAGAACAGTTGTCAGTCTGCAACATAATCACAATATGAGTTCCCTTCCCAAATAAAATTATAGATCCAGACTTTTTTAAAAAAAAAATAAGGTCATCCTGTTTGGGTTTTGATGTTATCACAAGATTAAATTTGTGTACTCATTGAAATAAATATATATGTATTGCCCTTAATCATAAAATATTTCTATTCTCTAGTTTTTCTGACTGACATAAAATAAAATAATGTATGGCTACCTTGTTATATTCCTTTGTTAAGGCAAATATTTGTCTGGAATAGAAACAAATTATGTGCCCCTAAATTTTCAATAGAAATAGATTATTATAACAGTAAGCTTTTTTAAATTACCTGTCAGCCACAAATTTCTTCCACCCAAATTTGCCAGAGCAACTACTAAAATTTTGTATGGCTGTGTCCACACTTCATCAGTATGGATACTCCAATCCCCTCCTACCATCACAGATAATCTACACAGGTCTCACTGGGCTGAAAAATTCTGTAGTGTGGCAGAAGTGGTGAGGAGCCCCATGCAAATTTAGCTGATCTGGTTCTTGGATGACAGGCATCCAGATAATACTTAACAAAATAGCCAAGAGATTATGATCTGCTGACATGGTCTTCAAAAATCCTGGGTTTCTTCCAAGCCATATCAAGATATGATTAAGATGTTAATGAGATGGGGGCCAGAACATTGTTGCAGAATTGATTTATTTTTGACCTTTTTTTCCCCCCCTTTTTTTCTTTTGGTTTAGTTCCTGATAAGGGTATTTTTAAGTCACAAAGTAGATAAAAGTTTTTAGGAGGAAGACGATAAATACCTTAGCTGTTGGGAAGAACTCCTAAAATAATTGAGATTTAACTGTAGTTTAAATGCACAAGTCAGACATCCACTGTAGGTGTGGATGGCTCTTCTAAGAATACAAAATAGATTTATATCTTATATTAAGAATTTGTCCCTTAAAAACCATCATATCTCTTCTGTTTTAGTACCTACAGTAACTGTTGTAACGTAGGGACTTCTTAGAGCATCTCTACATTGCAATAGGTGGCCTATACTCTGCATACCTCTCAAACAATCTTAGCAAAGATAGGACATTTGTCTTTCAGTTCATTTTTTTGGAGCTAACTCCTTATATTTGGCTTGTATGTTTTTCAAGTTAGGATGATTTTAATATTTGAGAAACTAGAGAATGGTTCATTCAGAGGGCAAATGTTTTAGATCATTTTCCTCCCCTAGTACTGGTAATTAGGAGTGGTGTGCTATGCCTGGAAGCTTCAGGCAAACTTGCATATTTTATCATAGGCCTCTGGTGTAGACTGCCAACTGTGGCAAAGACCTGGCAAATACATACTGTCTGCAGTCCTAGAAGCAGAGCCAAATACTATTGAGATAATGTTTGCTATCAGATCTCTGAGATCTTTGAGCTAAGGACAAGGTTGTCTTTTCCCAAATGCTTCCTGTAAATATGTAAGATTTTTTTCCCATTAGTAGTACAGTTTGCAGATACTAATCTTTGTCAGAAAAGGAAATGTGTTAATGGAGTTAAGACATCAAAAATTAGCTGTATTTTAATGAATAATGATTTGCATTTTTAATACTTTTGTTTAGTCCTTTTTGACTCTGTGAGTCCATTTGGGGTTTTCTTGGCAAAGATACTACTTGACTTTTTTTTTCTTTAGCTCATTCCACAGATGAGGAAACTGAAGCAAACAGAGTTAAGTGATTTGCCTAGGGTCACACAGCTAGTGTCAGAGGCCAGATTTGAACTCTGGAAGAAGGTAAGGGACCACAAGAATAGAGATTAAAATGCTTAGTCAAAGAAGGTTTTAAGAGACCAGTAAAGCTACAAAGGCTAAGGATTTAAAGGAAAGTTGTGAATCATTAGTAGTCACATAGAAGCTATATAGAAAGAAATATATAAAATAATATGATAGAAATGGACAATATAGACAGCTATTTTATACCTGTTTATAAGTACTTCCAAAACCTTTCCCTTTCTTCTGATAGGGTAATTTTTATATGAAAAATCTCTGTAGGTTTTGGTATAATCATTTCAATTTTAAGTAAAAGAAAAAAGATAATGATTTTTCTTAAGTGCAAATATCATTTCTCTCACTTAATTCAAAATAACTAAATATGTAAGTATGATTAGGGTTTTTCCATGTTTTGGTCTCTGAAGAAAGTTGCCTCGTTTTTCAGTTTATATTGACATTTTGATGAAAAGATTAATCAACAATTGAACCCATGTCATGAATCATTTTTTTCCCCAGAATGGCATTAAACTTTTTATCTGAATATTATCTAATTTTTTTAATCACAAATACTGCAGCAATTACATAGAGATAGCTAACCAGTTTTCTTTTGTGATTGTGTGTTTGATCATTTTGTCTTAAAAACAAGCAGGCTTTTATGTGTGTATACACATACATATATTTACAATCACTTGCTATAAAGGGAAAGTATATTTGAAATTTATTGTGTAGGGGGGAAAGCAAAAGACAATCAGTTTTTAAATGAATGAGATGTTGAAATTTGAGGAAATTTCACCATGTACTGGGATAAAAATGAAATTTAATGATGCCAGTGAAAACTACTTTTCTAAGTAACTTTTTTTTTCCTTAGTCTGATCTGCAAAGTAGATATCTATCTTTGAACAAAGCAACACTAGCACTATGTAACCATTTCCTCAAGTGAAATCCTGCCTTAGCCCACTTCCTTTTGTTTTCTTCTCCTTCCCATTATCTCATGATACATAGCTAAGTCATCGAGAAGAGGGGTTAGTTTTAGAGAAAGATGCAGTCCCTTCTTAACTCCCCAGGAGGCATGAATAAAATCTTCCCTATTAGATAGCCTACAGAATAGCTAAAGTCAAAGTGGGAAGAGAATGAGTACAAGTTTTTATCAGCTGCTTTCTCATCAGAACTTTTTGTTTCTTTTTAATAATACTGTTTGTGACCTTTGTTCTTCCCCTAGATTATTTCCCCTTTTGGTCTAAAATCCTATTTTTCTCTCCAGTTTTCTGCAGTTTAGAAATAGAAGTGTTACTTATGTCTTATAGGAATGAATTTCACCTAATTAGTGGAATTTCAGAATTCCACTAACCACAGGAAAAATGATGAGCTCAAAATTTTGTTTTGTTTAATGAAGTTCCTTTAATAAAATCCAACAAAATATGCTTCCTCATATTTCCTTAGTAAAACTTAGTACTTGGCAAAATTGTTGAGCAAAATCCTAAACACTCTATAAAGGGATATGGAAATATAAGGAGTAGTTCTTGACATCAGGTTGCTTAAAATGTAGTCAAAAAAAACTTGAAATGTGTAGAGCAGTAAGGCATATAATTAATATTCTACACTTGTATAGCTACATCTAGAATATCGTGTTTGGGTGCCATATTTTATGAAGAATATTCACACGTCCAGAATATGGTGTCCAAGATGGAAGGCATTCTAGCAACTGCCACAAATAAATGATTGAAGGAGTGATCGATGTCTTCAGTAGTTAAAAGTATCCAAGTAAGTAATGAGTCACTAAAGGTCTTCAAAGAGAGAGCTAAGGATTACTTGAGATCCTGAAGTGGAGGAGAGAAAAATAGCCAGAAATGATTACTTGGAAACATAAACAGTATTCCTGCTTCAAGTAGGCAATGGAGTAGATAGCCTGAGTCGTTTAAACTGTAAGATTCTGTGTTATCTTTTTAAAAACACAAAATTGGTAAATATATTAATTGAAAGTTAATATTGTAATTAAACTAATGATTTTTTTTCTTACGGTTTCAGCAAAGAGTAATTAAAATTTCCTTTGCAGTGATTATTGTCATTATAGTCACTGATAAATGTTTCATTTGCTGTCCCCTTCATAAGTATGTACATATTACTTATGTATATACTTCCCTTCATAAATATGTGTGTGATTAATTATTATTGGGTTTTTTGTTGTTGTTTTGTTTTGTTTTGTTTTTTTGGTGAGGCAATTGGGATTAAATGATTTGCCCAGGATCACATGGCTAGGAAGTGAAGTGTCTGAGGCAGGATTGGAACTAGGGTTCTCCTGATTTCAGGGCCAGGGATTTTTATCCACTGCCATTTAGCTGCCCCCTAACATGTGTGTGTGTTTCTGGTGATATTTGGGATTGATTTGCATCTGGTTAGTCTATTTAAAAGGCACTCTAGAACAAGGATTCCTGACTTGTAGCTTGATAACAATTGCTGGAAGTCCTTACTATATTTCCTTGTATTTCAATCAACAAATAATTTGGAATTCACTGAAGACTTAATTAAAGATTTGCAGAATTCATTAATAAGATTTGCTATATATTTCATGAATCAAATATCTGATCTTGCAAACTTTCTAAACCTTTTCTCCTTGTAAATTTCATACTCCAGCCATACTTGCCTATTAACAATGGCTTAAATACAATCTCCTATCTATGCATGAAATGCTTCCTTCCTCTTTACATCTATCCAAATCCTCCTTTTTATTTTAGAATTAGCTTAATTTCTTTTCCATTCCAAGAATCTCCTTAACTACTGTCGTCCACTGATCTCTTTTCTTTGAATATAGAGGCACTCATTTTACATTTTTATACCACCGTGTGAAATTTTGTCTTGATCCTTGATCATAGCTTTCAGATATTCTAATAATTCTTAAAATTATCTCTCCTTGATCTGTTTTCCAGATTTATTTTTTCATTCTTTTGATTTGATTTTTTGATATCTCATGGAGTCATCAACTTCCCACTTAATTTTAAGTTTAATTATTTTTTATTATTAAAACTTTTTATTTGCAAAACATGTATGGGTAATTCTTCAACATTAACCCTTACAAAGCTTTCTGTTACAAATTCCCCCCCCCCTACTCCCCACCCCTCCCCAGATGGCAGGAAATCCACTACATGTTAATTATGTTAAAATACTTGACAGATCGAATATATGTATGCATATTTCCACATTTATCATTGTTGTACAAGAAAAATCTACAAGAAAAAAAATCAAACAAAGGAAACACAATGCAAGCAAACATTAATAGAGAGCATGAAAATGTTATGTTGTTTCATATCCCTCTCTCTGGGTGTGTATGGCTTTCTTCACTGAACAGTTGGAACTGGTTTGAAACATTTCATTGTTGAAGAGAGCCATGTCTCAATTTTAATTTTTAAGAAAATATTTTCTTCATTGAGTTTTTGTACCTTTTCCTTTTGGCCAGTCCTAGTTGTTTTTGTTTGTTTTAAGTGTTCTTTTCAATGAATTTATGTAATTTTTTTTTCCTCCAATTTTTTATTTAAAGTTTTGAGTTCTAAATTCTATCCCTTTCTTTTCTCACCTTTTCTTGAAATGATAATCATATGTTAATTCACATGCAATTAAAAATGTAAAATATTTCCATATTAGTCATTTTGTACAAGAAGACTCAAAAAAATGAAAGAAAATGAAAAATAACATGCTTCAGGTGGTATTCAGACAATATCAGTTATTTCTCTGGAGGCATGTAGTACCCTAGTATGCTTCAACATTAGTCCTTTGGGATTGTCTTGGATCATTGTATTGCTGAGAATAGCTAAATCATTTACACATCAAACAATATTGCTGTGACTGTGTACAATGTTCTCGTTCCATTCACTTCATTACGCATCCTTTCACTTAAGTCTTCCCGGGTTTTTCTGAAACCATCATGCTCATCCTTATAGAATAATAGTATTCCATTATAGTAACATACTAGAGGTTATTTAGCCATGATTTCCCTTTGATTTCCAATTCTTAGCCACCACAAAAAGGGCTGGTATAAATGTTTTTGTGCAAGTAAGTCCTTTTCCCTTTTGAGGGATATCTTTGGGATATAGACTTAGCAATGGTGTCACTGGATCGAAAACCATATGCAGTTTTATAGCCCTTTGGTCATATTTCTAGATTGCTCTGCAGAATGGTGGGATCTGTCCACAACTCCACCAGCAGTGCATTAATGTCCGAGTTTTCTAACATCTATCATTTTCCTTTTTTGTCACATTAGCTACTCAGGTATATGCCTCAGATTTGCATTTCTCTGATTAGTAGTGATTTAGAACAATTTTTTGTGTGTGACTATTGATTTCTTTGAAAACTGCCTGCTCATCTCCTTTGACCTTTTATTAATTGGGGAAATATTTTGTGCCCTTTTTTAAGCTATTATTTTCTTCATTTTTTTTAATGCTTCCTTTACTAATGTATTGATTCTTTTGTCTTATATCACTTAATATTTTCCCACTTTTTTCTCTACTCATTTGATTTTTAAAATCCTTTTTGAGCTCTTCCAATAATTGGGGGAGGAGGATAGAGACCAATTTACATTTTTCTTTGGCTTAGCATGTAGCCATTTTCACTTTGTTGTCTTCTGTGTTTGTGTTTTGATTTTCCTGTCACCAAAGTAATTCTCTCTCTCCCTTTTTTTGTTGTTGTTTTGTTTTTGTTTTTTGTTAATTGTTCATTTTTCCAGCCTGCTGACTTTTAACTTTATGTTAAAATTGGGGTCTGCTCCTAGGGTGCAGGGGGTACTATCCCAAGGTTTGAGTTTTTCTTGTGCCTGTTTTCTGAACTAATTCTGGCGGTCTGTAAGTTTTTAGTTCTTTCAAGGTAGTATGATTTTAAAAGAGATATGTTTGCTGCTCTTCTGGCCTGTGAGAAACCACAAGCACTTTTTTCTGCCCTAGAACTGTGACTAGGGTTCATGTGCTGCTGCGGTTGTATTGTACACTTTAACAGTGGGACTCCAACCATGAACTGTAGGAGCAGTGCAGCAGAGTCCTGCATCCATAGCCAGCAGAGTATTCACTGTAGTCTCTTTCTGACCCAACTGTCCAACCCCCTTATTGCCTGTGAACTGAGAGCTCCTGAAGTTGTCCTGCTGTGAGTGCAGTCACCCCCCAATGCCTGTTGCTGGCTTGCTGGGCTACAGCTTATGCTGCACTGCATTATACATTCAACACAGTGACACGGACTTTTATCTGCTGGCCTGTTTTGAGCTATACTTGTCCTGTTGGTTCTGCTGTTTCAGAATTAGTTTTGAGGTGTTACTTTAAAGTTGTTTGGAAGGAAATGTGGGAGTGTTCAGGTGTGTACATGACTTCACTAATATCTTAGTTGTGCCTCCTTACTGGTTAATTTTTGAATTAAGTGTCTTTCTTGATTTCCTTTGAGGTAAGGAATATGGTTTTTGTATTTCCCTACAACTTGAAGTACAAGTTTGCTGTAGTTGCAAACTGCTCAGTAAATATCAGCTGAATAAATTAATAAACCCAGAAGTGTATCAAAGTTTTAGACACTCAGTTCTTGAATTCATAGAATGTTAGAGCTGGGACGGTGACCTTAAAATGTAATATAAAATTTTAGAATCTTGATTCCTAGACTATTTTGCTTAGGAGAAATCTTAAAATGATCTTGTCCAACTCCCTTCCTTAGATCTCTTAAATACTTTCAGTATATTTTAATCTATAATTGGTTATAAAATATGTTACTTACTCTAATATATTTCTATTTGAGTTTTTTCATGTCTCAGGTTGTAAGACTTTCAAGAACAAGAAGTATCCCTTGTAACATCTTGCAGCACTGGGTATTTTACTTTGTGAGTACTGGTTTAAGATTTATATTCAGGTGCTAGTTGTGATGGATTTGCATAGTTGGTAGAATAGTTTGCTTTGCATAAAACTAATGTAATGTACTTTTGTGTTCTTAGACCTTTTTTATGATTTAAATCCCTATTTGATACCTTTTAAAATATTAGGTATCTAACTCTATTTTCCTGGGTTCAGCACAAAGAATTCAGGCAAAACTTCTTTAAGTCATACTCCACATATAATGCTCAGCTAATTCAGGTTCTTTTGACACAGAAATGAGCTTAAAGTCAGGGAGTATCATGTCCCATTCTTGGTATACAACTCTGCGAACCATTAATAGATGGTGCCTCTGATATGGTGACTGATCATTGTTTGCAAAAGGACTGGAGATTTGATACTAAGCACTATTCTTAGATGTCTGGTTTTTTTATTTGTTTCGTGGGACTTTGTGTAATTTAAGTTGGTTTTTGAGTTACAAGTCACAGGCTATGAATTTACTTTGAGTGAACTTAATTTTTTCTTTTCTGTTCTTCCATTACTTTGTACATTTGCACATGCCTCAGGCTTGAGTGATCAGAACTCCCAGTGGGATGCTGCTGTTTATCCTTTTCCTTCCATTACTCCTAATATTCCATTAGCAAAATCAACCATACTCTCATCTCTGACCCTTCCCCCACTTCCTATTTTGTTAAGGTCCAGACTTTCTGTCTACAGTGATAAAGCATTAGATTGATTTTTAACACTTTCTCCCCATCCCTTTTTAGAAGTAACTGCATGAGAGTGGTCTATGTGATAATGGTGGATAGTGGTGATGGTAAAAGCAGTATTTTTTTCTTCATCTCAGCACATGAGAATAACATGTGGTGGTGATCTCACATCCTCCTGAATACTAAATTACAGGATATGACTTTTTAATAGACGCATTCGGTATCTGTTTTAGTATTTTCAGAAATACTATCATCTGAAAACCGTGGTGTTTTTTTCTGAAAGAAATTATCAGGTATAATACTGTTAATAATTCAAAGATTGGAGTAAGGAAGGACTCATTGGCTCCTGTTAACTAGCACCAGATCCTGAAGGAGTTGATCTTTAATACTGGAAGTTGCAAGTTGTCCTTTTTTTCTTTAGCTTGAGTTTCTTCTGAACTCTGTTGTTCTTGAATTTGCTTTCTCGGAGTTCTTTCCTAATTGGAAATTAAATTCTTTTTCTTTAGGGCAACTATATTTTGTGAAAGTTATTGAGGAACTTTCCTGGAAGTCTTTTCTTAGAGGAGAGTTATTAGGAACCCAGAGATGAAGGAACTCTAGAAAAGGGAAGTGACTTTTAAGGCCTTTATTAGTCACAGACCCAGGTGGTTTTGAACTCAAGTTTTCTGGCTATAAGTCAGAAAACTTTTTCCATTTATAAGATTCTGCCTAGCCAAGTTTTTCACTTAATCTTTTCTATCTTTGAGAAAAGTTCATTTGCCCCACTGAATACAATGAATAAAAGAAATAGGATACAAATAAGTTTTGATGTTTCTCTGGAATGAGTCTGGACCTGGTTCTTACTTTTCCCCAAAAAAGTTCTGGAAATTTAAAGAAATAGGCACAAGTTAAAGAATTTTGAACTGGGAAAGGCTGTTTTATTAGTAATGTACTGTCCATGAAAGTCTAGGTTATATTTTGCTTTGCGTTATCAAATCCACAGTGTGTAATGGTCTTTGTTCTTTGTTGCTTAAAGAAATAACCTGGTATGATAGAATTTGAAAGAAATGTTTAATCACTAAGCTTCTTAGAAGTAAAAGTCTCACTTGAGTGGTAAATGTGCATGCAGGTAGAAAATTTAACTGTTCTCCTGGTTCGTGTCATTTCAGAACAAGAAGGGGGATTTTACCATTTCCTTAAAATTTATATCATCAGGCCTCTGACCAAGTGAATAGTTGGGGGACATTTTCTAGATAACAGTAATGAATGGAATGTCTTTCCTCATTTCTTTATATTTTACTTGTTTTGAAGAATGGGGTACAATGATTAGCACAGGGAAAAATCTGAAATATACCGGGGAAAAATGTCCAGTAAACTTCCATTCTTTTATATTCAGGACTGATCAAATCAAGTCAAGAGAAGTGCTTACTAGCCAGACACTGTGCAAGGGATATGGTCACAAAGCCAGTCCTCTACCCTTGAGGATCTTAGAATCTAATAGGGGGAAGACAACACATAAAAGGGAGGTGAAAAGGTGAAGACTAGTTCCAAAGTGGCTTGTTTGGAGTGTCAAAAACAGGCCTAAGAAAGGAATGATTAGCTGATCTGAACCTTTCCTCTAAATGGAACTTACATGAGGAGAGTGTGAAGGAATGTTTCAAATTGATGAGGCAGCTGGGATTATCACAATAATCACTGCAAAGTAGATAGTTTACTATTCCCATTTTGCATATAAAACTTGGATTCTGAAAGAAAATGTTGCCTAAATCTATAAGACCAGAAGCAGAATTTGAACCCACCCTGTCTATTGTACTTGATTTGTATTACTTAGTATTTCCTAAATAATATATACCTTGTTTTTTAGGGATGCTTGAAGATGGAAAAAAGTTTGATTCTTCCCGTGACAGAAATAAACCCTTCAAGTTTGTGATGGGCAAGCAGGAGGTGATTCGAGGCTGGGAAGAAGGAGTTGCCCAGGTGTGTTTATGTTCTTGATGTTGTTCCTAATCACACAATGTCTTAATTGTATTAAAAGATTTTAACATCAATGGAAAACCTTACCTTTTAAAAATTTCTTTGATCAGTCCTTTTCCTTCCTATAGTGTGTCTATCCTGTCAATATTGAGATTCCTTCCTGGGTAGCAACAAGCTTACAATCATAATTAGGACATATCTTTTTATGGACTCCAAGAATATTTGTTTGTGCTTTCTTGGTGCATTAGTCCTGATTTGACTTCAGTAGTCTATGGTTTAAAACAGTAGTATTCAGAATTCGTCAGTAGAAGAGTTAAAATCTATCCAAAGAAAGGAAGTTGTGTCAGGAAGAGAGGTGGTCATAGGCTCAAAATTTTAGAATTAGAAAGAACTTCAGAATTTTATCTATTTTAACTTCTCTTTCTGAGCCAAAAGTTCACAAGCTGGGGGAGTCATTTGTTTTGGGTCTCTATTTCTCCTAAAATATGTTGCTAATTAATCTCAAAATACAATGCTCTAGATTTTCATTGTGAAGGATTTTTAAGGAAAATTTAGCCAAGAATCATACTAAATGAAATGAAATGGTGGGAAAGGATTGTGATTTGCATCTGTGAAATCATAGATGAACTAAAGTATAAAGAGCTTAACTATCAAGAATCTATAAACTTTTCAGTTTTTCCACTTTATCTATGGAGAATCTTTCACTATTTCCATTTTTAATTATTCATTTGACTTTAGTCATGCTTCCCAAATCCTTCTGGTTTCTCATGGCAGAGAAATAA
Organism: Myrmecobius fasciatus; assembly: GCA_023553655.1. NCBI lineage: Eukaryota > Metazoa > Chordata > Mammalia > Dasyuromorphia > Myrmecobiidae > Myrmecobius > Myrmecobius fasciatus. The sequence goes on from JAJPUD010003871.1 coordinate 156,940, forward strand.
CCCTGGATTCTTGAAGAGTATGCCAGTGGAGTAAAAACCTGGCAAATTTTTACCATTCAGTAAAGTGTAGCCTTGAGAGTAGACCAAATCTAGCTAACTATGAACAGACATGTCAGTATACCCAAGGCTAGCCACATAGTGGCTTTCATCTCACAAATAGGAATCTATAACATTTCTCTCATCTCGTATGCGTACATACACCTTTTGTTCCTTCTTCATCACTGTTTTGATGTTCCCTTTCTGTTAATGTCTGATTCATTATTAGTCATCTCTTATGTTTGCTTTGAATGATAGAATCATAGATTTAGAGCAGGCTGGTATCTTAGAGCAGGACTTCTTAAACTCATAGCCCCTTATTGACAAGGAAATTTTTATGTGAATCCCCTTCCCCATGTATTTGGTATGTAAAATTGGTATACAAATAAAATATTTATTGATAATAAAACGCAATTTGTGGACATTCTTTTCCCCCCCCCCATATTTAGTTATATGACCCCATGTGTGATGTCATGAAGGGGAGATTATGTCTAACCCTCTCATTTTATAGGCAAGAAAAATGAGGATGGGAGAGGTTATGTCACAGTCATATAAGTCTTTAAGACAGGATTTGAAATTGTCTTCCTAACTACACCCTCAGTACTCTACCCACATATCTCTCAATAGAATAGACATGGAAAGATATTGTGGTATGGTAGAACAGACTCGGATCTCGAAATCAGATGATCTGAATTTTAAACATGGCCACAGTTAATGTAATTCTGAACAAGTGATTTGACCTCTTTCAGTTTCAGCTTTCCCTTTTGTGCTCTAAAGAGACTATAATAGTTGTAATAATTACCTTCCTGTGGCAGCCCTTTTTGTAGTGGCTAGAAACTGGAAACTGAATAGATGCCCTTCAATTGTAGAATGGCTGAATAAATTATGGTATATGAATGTTATGGAATATTATTGTTCTGTAAGAAACGATCAGCAGGACGATTTCAGAGAGTCCTGGAGAGATTTACATGAACTGATGCTGAGTGAAATGAGCAGAACCAGGAGATCATTGTATACGACAACAACAATGCTATATGATGATCAATTCTGATGGGCATGGCTCTCTTCAACAATGAAATGTTTCAAACCACCTCCAATTGTTCACTGAAGGAAGTCATATACACCCAGAGAGAGGGATGTGAAATGTGGACCACAACATAACATTCTCATACTCTCGATTGATATGTCTTTTGTGTAGATATGATTTTTCTTGCACAACAATGATAAGGGTGGAAATATGTATACATATATTTGATCTGTCAAGTATTTTAACATAATTAACATGTAGTAGATATCCTGCCATCTAGGGGAGGGGTGGGGAGTTGGGGAAAATCTGTAACAGAAAGCTATGTAAGGGTTAATGTTGAAGAATTACCCATACATGTTTTGCAAATAAAATAAAATAAATTTAAAAAATTTAAAAAATATAATTACCTTCCTGGGATGTGAGGAAATCACATTACTATGCGATATTACTATCATAGGATATGTAGTATGTAATATTACTTCATTACTACTATAAGCTTACTTTTTAGTATGGGATATCTCTTGAAGTGATGGCACTGGGGAAATAATCAGGATTCTAACTCACAGAAATTTGGGGTCAATTACAGTATTGTCTGTACTAATTACAAGGAAAGGGCAAACTCAAGATCATTGGGTTAAAGTTGCAAGAGGCAAATTTAGGTTTGGTGTCAAGGAAATAACATTTGGAACTGTCTAAAAGTGGAATGGGGAAAGATGGGTTTTAAACAGAAGCTGAAAGACTTCTTGTCTGATATATTATGGTAGGAATCCTTTTACATTTAGATTAAATTAGACTAAATTGTTGCTGAGATCATTATACAGCTAATTTCCATGCCAGTTATTAGATAGGTAAATTAGCCACGGGGTGCTAAATGGGAAACTGGATGAAAACTTGCATTGTCCTAAATCAAGTAACTGAGCAGGCAAGGCTGTGAGGAAGAAGCACCTTCAAGCCTGTGATAGAAGTCAAATATGAAATGTCAAGAGATCAGCTCATTATAAAGAAGTAGCCCTAAGTAAGAAATCATTTGGACTAGCAAGCAAAATAGGGACAAGCCAATCAGTTCTGTTTTCTCTACAGGCCTGCTGGATAGGTTTATTCCAAGTTTGTATCTTCTGCTTTTACCTCTTTGGCCTGAAAGTTGACTTTGGTCTTGAACACAGCAAAAATCCTCTATTTGTAACTGTATTACACAGGTGGAAATTTGATTATTTAAATGTTATCTTTTTAAATAGTAATGAAGTCTCTTTTCTGTAGTGGTATTCCCTTTAAATCAGAAAGAACGGCCTAGGAAAATAAAAAAAATCTTAGCTGTATTCTGAAAACAAATAAATGTTGATATTAGGTCACCTAAAAATAATCCATAGCATGGCTTAATTTAACTTCACACTAGAAGTTGGAAGATATAACCCAGATTTTTTGTTCACAAGGTACCCTAAAGCACATAGGCCTAGACATTGAAAACTACAAGTCAGAAAGTCCTGGTGTCTCTCTTAGATGAATTTTTAGAGACATTTATAGAGCTCATTCATTCATCAAGCATTGAACATAACTTTCCACAGTAAAATACTGTTTATTAGAATTTCTAGAGCTACAAGAGAACATCATGGCTGATCGACTGCCTTCTTTGTTATGTAGAGGAAGAAACTGGGACCCATAGCAGGCAGTTGATTTTTCTAGAGTCACAATAACACTTGTTCTTTCTTTTTTCATAGATGAGTGTGGGCCAGAGAGCAAAAATGACCATCTCTCCAGACTATGCTTATGGCTCCACTGGTCACCCAGGCATCATTCCACCAAATGCTACTCTCATCTTTGATGTGGAACTTATAAAATTGGAATGACAGGAATGGTTTCTTCCCCTAGCTCCCTGTTTCTTGAGTAAGTGAAATGGAGTATTTTATTTAGAGATATTAATCTTCTTTCTTCTCCATCCTTCTATATTTTCCCTTTCCAGCTTTCATCAAAATATGTGATGGTTAAATAACTTACCTAAAAGTCATAGTTTGTGACAGAATTGGAGCTAAAGTTTCTAACTTGCTGTTCTTTGTATTGTCCCACCCCTCAAGTTAGGCTGACCATCTAGAGTAGTGATAGCTTCTTATACACACAAAAATATATATAGTTTCCACCTTCTAAAATGGCATGAAACATGTCCATCTTCTCCTCCCCCCCAATCTCTCAACTTTGTGGGATTTTTATCCTAATTGATTCAGTCAGGTTTGACCCTGAAGTTCTAAAAGCTACATTTCTGGCGCCTACAGAACTTATACTTCATGTAACTAATTTGCAACTGATTTATATAAGCAAAACTGGATCTGAAAAATTAATCCAGCATCCCTAGATAAAATTATGACCTGTCATTTTATTTTTTGATGTGTAATTTTGTATTTTCTTTTTAATGTTTAATCCTTAACAAAAGAAATTTCCTGAGCCACATCAGATAACCTTCAGTATATTACATACATTCTTCACTGGTACCTTGAACTATTATATGAATGTAGAATGATGTAATGGGGAGAGCTTTGCATTTGAATCTGGTTTTTTCTAGACTATATTCATTGTTTTCATCTGATAGATAGTTTAAACTTTAATTCCATTATAATTTACTCCTGTGATCTTGGGAAAGTCAGTTCTTTTCTTTGATCCTCAATTTCCTCATCCCCAAAGTGAGGAATCTGAAATAGATGATGTCTAAGGAACTTTCCAGCTCAGAGTATTGCCATATTTTTGCCAAATCTGTTACCTCCTTCATATTCATAGAGTTTCAGAAAATTGGGACGTAAGTGGTGGAAAGTCTTTATCATTAGCAGAAGCTACTTATGCTGGGAGTTGAGAATAAGGGAAGGGGGTGGTCATGGGCTTTTCTGATCTCAAAGTTAGGGAAAGATGACCATGAACAAGAGTGAGTCCTGGTTCCTTAGTGCCAGCTGGCCACCTGTGGCAAATCACTGCAGCCTTTGAACTTTAGCTTCCTCAGCTATCAAACAAGTAGAGGAAACTAAGAAACCCACTCTGTTGACCTGTTGTTGTACAGGGGTGTTTTGAAGAAAATATTTTGTAATTTGCAAAGTAAACAGGACTATATCATTGTGTATTATGCTAATGCTAGAAAGAATTGTGGACTGAAAATCAAAAGGTGTAAGTTCTGATTCCTGCTGTACCATTAACTTATTGTGACTCCTTTGAGCAACTTTTCTATAAAAAGGAATCAGATTTAGGGTATATCTTAGAAAATTGCTCTGGCAGCCTGTGATCCTGTAACATTACCTAAGAGTCAGTTGATTTCCTGACTTGCCATTGAAAAGCTGGCCTGGCCGAATGACTGGTGATTCTTCTAACTTTCCCAGCTCACTGTTAGGGAATGACTTTAGGGTGTTACTTATTCCCTGTTAACAATCATGTCTTTTGTATTGATGGGACTGTGGTTTTTCTTTTCATAATAGATTGGACAAATGGAGGAGTCCAGAGTCTCAGCTTCAAGAAGAATGCACATGAATTTGTATGGAGCTTTTCCCTGATATTCCACTACATTCATTGTATAGACATATACCCCGATTGGACGTGTTATCACTTGGCTTTGCTTCCAACTCTTCCTCCTTGTATATGTGTTGTCTCTAAACTATACACCGTAAACCTCAACTTGTCAAGTCATTCATTTTTTGTTTTTGTTTTTGGGGTCTAGATTTAAATTGAAATCTTTTGGGTATAGATTTAAGATTAAGTGTATGATCAAGCATTAACAGCACAGATGGGTTAACCTTAGAATAGGAATTATTTGGACAGAGAAAATCTTTGTCTCTTTTATTTTTTTGGATGAAACTTATCTATTATGTATTTTAAAAAAAAATTTTTTTTTCTTTTTCTTTTTTTTTTTTTTAAGCTGCTGCTGCTGTAAAGCCATAGCAGATTGAGGAGCTATTGAGGGCTGACATATTCTCCATGTTGAATGATTTCCTTGGAGCATATCAGTCACCCTGTCCAAAATGAAGGTGGGGAAGGAGAAGCTGCTTCAACCACCCAACCCTCCTTCCTCTCCCCCTTCTTAACCTCTGCCTTTTGAAAGCAGATATGTTCAATGCAGTGTTGGACATGCCACTTGGTGTCTTATCTGCAGGACAACTCGGGTCAATATAAACCTACTTTGTTGATACCTGACTTTTTTTTTTCCATCTTGTGGTTTTTCTAATGGATTTGGAAGACTTTTTAAAAATCTCCAGTAGCCATCAAAGCTCCACAACTACCTAAATTCCAAGAACTTGAATTGATTGTTAAATTGAAGGTGCTGTTTGTAGAAATTTTCAACACGATGAAAGCCCAGTCATTGTCACAGCAAATTGTTTCGTGTTCTCTACAAAAAAACAAAAAACAAAACTGATGCTGGTCATCACAGCTTCAACATCTCCTGTTTTTGATGCTCAGCTCCCCTATTGCTGATAACCCTCCCTCCACCCCCACCTTCCTTTTCTCCCACTCCTACTCCCCTTTTGCTGTCCGTGTAGTGATTTGGTAAGAGAAACTGCCACCACCCACTCTCCCTCCACCACATATGAGTTTCAAGTTTTATTATTGCAATAAAATGCTTTATGCTGGCTTTTCTCAACTCTTGTGTGTTGGGTGTTTTTTTACACTCCTCCTCCTTGCCATTTGGTGCATTGTTAACTTACCATGCTAGAGCAGAAACTGGGGGAGGGAGATTTTATAGTTCTCCCCAATTGCATTCAAGTTGAATGAGATGACAGCAGTGAAATATCATCACTGAAAGATATTTGGGGTTTTGGAAAGGTTATAATAGGGTTGCCTCTGAGTCCTATCTACCACCAAAATTGTTTTACAAAATTATTTTACCCCTGGTGAGGAGATAGATAGTATGGATTATTTTGGCTATAGGATTTCTGACAAGTGCTGGGGACAACTTGGCCTGTAGTTGACTTGCTAAAAGTTTTTGGAATGGGATCATGAACCAATTCTTGTGGCATTGGTGGGAAATTTTCCTTGTCTGATGCCGCCACTCTATAATAAAACCTATGTCTGAAAACCCTCTTCCCATTCAAGCCACCTCTGGGAAGCAGTCCCTTCACCCCTCCCTATTTAGAAGTGAATCTTCTCCCTCAGTTTGATAGCCTCTTAGAAATTTATGTACTAATATGTCTCATACTTAGCTGTGCCTGTGTCTTTTGGCTCCTTCTGGATTATAAATTCCATGAAGTTATAGACTGCTTTATCACTAAGTGCTGTATACTGTACATTAAGTGTAAAATTAATGATCACTGGGTCTGACATTTAACCCTTCCCAAGATAAGGACAATTTCATCTAGGTTCTTTACGAATTCTGACCTTAAGAGGGATATGTCCAAATGCTTGATTTAAGAGCATTTTTATTCCATGATTTCAATAGCATAGATGATATCTGACAGGATTAAGTTTTTTTTTTCTCCCCACCATCCTATAGGAAAGTGCAATCTAGAAAATCAAAAGGCTTAATTTACTAGGTCTTTGTCTACTTTTCAGTTTTTCATAGTAAAGACATTCAGTGAAGTAGAGTAGTCAATGGATCATTACTCAAATGTTTCATGCTACTTTTAATCAGTACTACGCATAAAATTATGTTGGATATTTGTGCTAGGTTTGATTTAAGGTAAATGTTCAACATTAAGAATCTAGAAGGACAATGTTGTACAGTAGAAAACATTGGATGGAAAATTAGAAGACTAATGAATACCACTTCAGTTAGCTAATCACTATCAGAACTTCAGCTTCTCAATTTATAGAATGCAGTGACCTTTGCTATCACTGGGTTACTGAAAAAAAAAAATCAGTTTGTGAAATCAGAGCACCTAGTTCTTTGGAGATTTATAATTTATGCAGTTCTAATTCACAAAGATCCTCTGAGGGAGATAATGCAATTTAATGTAACCATAGATTTGTATTAGATTCTAAATGGTTGTGAGCCAGCCACATAGTGAGTGGTACAAAAAGAACTTCATTTCAGGTGTCAGGGCCCCACAAAATAGTAATCACAATTGTATCTAGACCCAGGATTTTTTTACTGCAAGCATTTTTATTTGACTCATACAAAGATCATTTTCCCCTTCCCCCCACAAAATTAAATGCTTCAAACTCCAGTGCAAGTATTTAGGCTTGCAGAACACTAAACAAGTATTTTTTCATCCAACAGATTCAGAACTGGCTGTAGGCTTGTCTAGTGTAGGGCTTATCTAGTTCATTTAATGGATGAGGAAACTGAGGCTCCAAAATATTGTTGGTTGGCACAGCATACATTTTGCTACTTCATAGAAGTAATCAGCTCTCAAGCCCATAAGCTAAGTGAATTCAGTTCAAGAATTAACCATATGCTAAGTGCTGTACATTCTTATGTGGGGCTGCAAAGACAAAATGAAATGATCACTGCCACAAGGATGCTTAAAGTTCAGGTGAGGATAAAATGTGTACAAATTTATAAATGTTAAGAAATTTAGAGGTAAGGAGAGCTTTTCAGTCAATAGGGTGCAACCTTATGAAAACAAGTAGGAACATCAAATTTAGTTGAAAAGCTAGTAAAATGGCCTATAGTAGTATCCTGAATGCAGTTGTGATTTAGGGAGTCTTAACCAATATGTGTATGTATGTGTATATGTACATATATATATATATTATTAACATTTTTGAAATTTTGATTTCCACAGAAATCATGCAAAATAACATGTATGTGATAATGCAAAACATTTAAATATTTGCCATACAGGAAAAAAAAATTATGCCACAACCTGCACTCAGACTTTTATCAGTTTTCTCTCTGGAGCTGGATTGCATTTTTTTTAATCACAGTCCTTTGGAATTTTTTTGGATAATTATATTGTTCAGTCTTTCACAGTTGATCATTGTTAAAATAAGCAACGAATGTCTTATGAAGAACCTGACTTTCCTGGTAGACTTCTAATTCAAAAGTTACTCAAAACTTCCAACACTACTTTTTTTTTTTTTTTTGCTTGTTCCAAAAACATTTTATTTATTCATTTATTTATTTTATTAAAGCTTTTTATTTTCAAAACATATGTATGGGTAATTCTTCAACATTGACCCTTCCAAAGCTTTCTGTTATCCCCACCCCTCCCCAGATGGCAGGAAATCCACTACATGTTAATTATGTTAAAATACTTGACATTGAATATATGTATACATATTTCCACCCTTATCATTGTTGCAACACTACTCTTATTAAGGACCTCTCCTAGGCAAGAATCTTAGGATCATTTCTATCTCAGTATCAATGTAGAATTGGTCGTTTCTTATGCCAATATCAATCCTGAAGCCCTGTTTTAAGTTCTTAAAAAGCCTACTGTCTCATCAATGTTTAGATTATGTTCAGTAAAGTTTTGATATTTGATGTATTTGAATCATTGTGGTTTAATAAAAAGCAGGGAAACCAGACTTTTAGTTTTAATAACTAGCTCAGCCACTAACTCGCTGTGTAATTTGAGTAAGCCATGTTGCCTCACTTATATTCAATTTACTTTCAAGTCAAGACAAACCCTCCTGATGTTATTGGCCCTCTTCATGAATGAAGGACATTTTTTTTTTATCCATAATATCTAAAGTTCTGTCTTTGATGTTTTATTTTTCTAGATCTTCCAGTTCTAACATTCCATGTACTAAGATCCTTTATAGCTGTAAAATTCCACATCTTTGAAAACTGATCATTCATGTGTTTTATTTTTTTAATTTCTTTTATTGTGAACTTGGTTATCAGCAAACAAAATTGCAAGATAAAAAGAACAAGAATCCATTAGGAACAACATGTGTTTTTTTTTGTTTTTAAAGAAATAGGTAAGGGCAGCTAGGTGGTGCAGTGGATAGAGTACCAGCCCTGAAGTCAGGAAGACCTGAGTTCAAATTTCTAGTGTTACCCTAGATAACACTGACTGACCCTGGGCAAGTTATTTAACCCCAATTGCCTCAGCAAAAAAAAAAAAAAAAATATATATATATATATATATATAATATTATATTATATTATATATATGTATATATACTATATTATATATATGTATATATATAGGGGTAAAGCTTAATGAACTAGTAACAATTATTCATGTCTCCTTTTGTATATATTTTTGAGACAGAAGTTAGGTGACTTTGGGATGCTGTAGAAAGAGCTCATTGAATTGGATATGACAACCTGTCAATCAGTCAACAAGCATTTATTAAGCACTTAGTATATACAAAACATTTATACTAAGCACTCTGGATACAAAGAACAGCAAAACTGGTCCCTGCCGTTAAATAGCTCACATCTGAATATGGGAGACAACATGTAAACTAATAGGTACAGGTTACATTCAAAGTAGATGGAAGATAATATGAGAGGGGAAGGCACCAGCTGTTTTTAGAAAAGGCCTCCAATAGAGGGTGAAATGAGTCATGACAAAAGCCAGGTGAACTAAGGGTAGAGGTAAGGTAGCAAAGTATCACAGGCACGGGGCACAATTAGCGCAAAGAGACTAAGGCATGAGTGTCATGGGAAGTGAGTTAATAGGCCAGTGTGCTCATAGTACATGGAAGGCACCAGGTTATGGAAAGATTTAAATGTCAAAGAGACAAACAACTTTCTGTTTTGATCTTGGAACTAATGAGGAACCTGTGACTGAGCCTGTGAAGATATGGCCTTACTTTAGAATAGGCCAATTCTTTAGAGAAATCACTTTGAGCAGAAGTTTGGAGAATGTGGTATGCAATTATGTGAAAGACTTCAATTCTGAGCAATACAATGATTGCCAATTCCAAAGGATTGATAATAAAAAATGCTGTCTATCACCAGAGAGAAAATTAATGGAAATCAGTATAGATTGAAACATTTTCTTTCATTTTATTTTTATTGCCTTTTTTTTCTGCCAACATAGCTAATGTGGAAATAAATTTTGCATGACATCATATATATAATGGGTATCATATTTCTTGCTTTTCCAATGGAAGGGGCAAGATGGGGAAAATTTGAAATTGGAAATTTAAAAAATAATTTTAAAAGGAAAAAAAAATCACTTTGGGAGTTGAGTAGAAAAGATGATTAGGTTAGGATAGGGAGAGAATTGAGGCCTAATACCATTTAAAAGACTATTGCAATTATTACCCCATCCTAAAATTCATTGGTATGAGGCACTAAAATTGGAAAGATCAGGAGCTCTCCAGTCTTTTTCAGTTTTCAAGACTCTTCAAAGTTCTTCAAACTTTTAGTCATTTCAGATGCTTCTGGCTTCCAGCTTTAAATAGAAAAATGCAAGAGGCCAACCCCACTTTAGTTTATGTGGGAAAAGACTCTGGGAAGAAGCTAACATGAGAGGAACTGGCGGTCTCTCATGTCCCTATCTCTAGCTTGCTATACTAGATCTTTTAGGAATTTCCCCTTGGATGAGATTTGCAATTTTCTCTTGATTGAGGTGAGTTATCTCCCTCCCAGTGAAAGGCTCCTTTTACTTTATGCTGTCTGATATATATTCTATGTATATCTTCTCCGATTTATGTTTTGCTATGATTTGGATTAATGGATTACTTTCTATGTTCTTTGTTCATTGTGGAACTCGTCCTTGGTGGGAAAGGGGACAAGCCTTGGATATTAAGCATGGGGACTCCATTCATTCTAATAATTACACAATAACCAGAAGTTAGATTGAACTTGATTGTAACCCCTAAACTAATATTTTTTTTTCTTTTTTTATTAAAACTTTTTATTTTTAAAACATTTGCATGAATAATTTTTCAGCATTGACCCTTGCAAAACCTTACTCCCCTCCTTCCCTTCACTCCCTCACCAATATATGTCAAACATATGTTAATAATATTTAAGGGAATAGATATAATGCTAATCCAGGACACCATCTCTGAGGAAAACAAAGGGTGGTCTCTGATCCCAACTTCCTGCTTTCCCTCTTGGCAGGAATGAGTCTCTCTTGGAGAAGGATGGAGAGAGAAGAGTCTACCTCTGAACCATACCAGTGACATCCCACACTACAGGTGTGAGAGTTCTTGACATATGTGGACTTGACTACACATTTGCCACGTATGGTACCCAAGCAAAACATGATGAGAGCCAGCACTTAGGTAGTGGCTGTTTGAATTGAGAGAAGAGGAATGTGTAAGAAATACTGTAAAGGTAGAAACTGTTAGGTTAGACAAAGGATAGGTCGTGTGAAGTGGGAAGGAGTTAGGAGCCTGGGTGCCTTGCCAGTCATGAGGGAGTTTGAAATGCCTCCTGACCAGGTGTGGCAGCCATCTGCATGGAGGTGATAACTGAACCAGGGGGAGCTGATGAGGTCACCAAATAATATGAAGTTGAGGGAAAAGATGAGCCCAGGGCAGAACTTAGATGACACCCATGGCTAGTGAGTGTGACAGATGAAGAACTAGCAGAAAGAGACTGAGAAAGCAAACAGGTAAAAGGAGAATCACAAGAGAATGGTGCCCTAAAGAGTGGTGTAGAGGAATGACATGGTCAGACTTTGGTTTAGAAATATCACCTCAAAACTAAGGAGGGCCTGGAGAGGGATGAGGGTGGAAGTGAAGAAAGCAATTAGAAGTCTATTGCAATAGTATAGGCAAAAATGACATAGAACCACAGTTAGCAGGTTTGGTAGGTCAAATGAGGGTTTAAGGGTAGAGCTAACATGAGTGTAGATACTAGTGGAAAAGCTGATAGATCTTCTGCTGGAGAAGATGGATGGATTCAGATGGAGGATGCATGTGGAGAAGTTTGCCTTGCAAAGAGAAGGGCTACCTTCTTAGATGAGACTGAATGAGGGGCAGCCCGATGCAGAAATGGAGAGAGCCTTGCTCCTGGAGTCAGGAGCACCCAAGTTCGAATGCTGCCTTAGATACCTGTAGGCTGTGTGAACTTAGGCAAGCATCTAACTCCATTTGCTTTCCCATTCCTCAAAAAAGAAAGTGAATGAAGCCATTTCTGCTTTTCAAGGAACTTGCATTCTACCAGGGGATAGAATATTCATACACAGAAATAAATATCATGTAAAGTCATTTAGAGGGAAGGCAGGTTTTAGAGTGCAGAACTTTTAAAGTCTCCAGGGAGCAGAGGCAGGGATCTATGGGAGGGAGCAGGGAAGAGTTTTGTAGCTCAGAGGGAGTGATCTAGGAGGACCTCCACCTGACTGACCAGGTCCCAGATAGCTGTCTAAAGATAAATAACTTCTCAAAAGTTGTTTTTTTTTTTTTTTTTTTTTTTTAACTTTTTGCTGAGGCAATTGGGGTTAAGTGACTTGCCCAGGGTCACACAGCTAGGGAATGTTAAGTGTCTGAGATCAAATTTGAGCTCAGGTCTTCCTGACTTCAGGGCTGGTGCTCTATCCACTGCGCCACCTAGCTGCCCCTCAAAAGTTGTTTTAAAATGCTCAGAGATCAGAACCAGGAGATCATTGTACACGGCAACAACAAGGCTATATGATGATCGATTCTAAAGGACGTGGTTCTCTTCAACAATGAGATGATTCAAACCAGTTCCAATTGTTCAGTGATGAAGAAAGCCATATACACCCAGGGAGAGGCCTGTGGGATCTGAGTGTGGACCACAACATAGCATTTTCATGCTTTCTGTTGACGCTGGCTTGCATTATGTTTCCCTTCTCAGAGGATGTAAAGGGAAGAATGAGGAGCTGTTGACAATCTGTCATAATGTGATGATTAAAAATTTTTGAGATAATTTCTGGGAAATTTAATCATTTTATTAATAAGATCAGCAAATAATTAATAAAAAGATAGCAATTTGGCCATTTCTCTTAGACCAAAAACCTCTCATGGCAGTGGGTTCACAGTTTATATGCTCTTCAAAGAGTGGGTGTTCCTTAAAGAGTGGCAATCAACTCTGACTGATTAACACATTGGAAGGTAGGCTAGATTAAAATGAGGGTCTTTGGGTACGTGGCTTGTGTCACCCAAATCTTGGTCAAAAACACACAAATCTCCATATCACTTGTTAAGAAAGAAGAAAGGATTCACATTTTCCCAGACTTGTCTAAGCAAACACAATAAGCAGAAATACACCCATCTTTTTACATCTTGGCCTGGGTAAATCTTTTAAGAGTGCTTTCCCACACTAGTTAGTTTTTAGATGAGGAAGTAGATTAGAAGAAAACACTGGTCCTGATTCAATAATTAGTTATTAATTATTAAAGAGAAATAATTTCTCACAGTGGATAGAACCCTAGCCTTGGGAGTCAAGAAGCTGGATTTATCTGTTATCTGCCATTATAAGACTGTTCAGGGAATTAGAATAAATGACTCCTCCTAGTTTAGGAATCTGGTTTTAAGGTTTTGCTTGCTTTTTTAATGTAAGGAGTTTTTCTAATAAATCCAATTCCAGTAAATGAAATAAGATCTAGAAATGGTATTATGGTTACTGTCCTGGAAGTAATTAGGTGTGTGTTCACTGTGCAAACAAAACAATCCATCTTGAAATATCTCCCGCTGGATAAATTTTATAACCTGTCCATTCGAGGGTTTGTTTGGAGCAGCTGCTCCAGATGGCACTTTCTATTCATTTGTGGTGTACAGCAGAGCAGCTGTTAGCTTCCACTGGCAAGGTGGATATATCAACTCTGCAGTCTCGTGGTTTTGGTCTGCTTTCACCACAATGGTTTGTTTTTCTAGGAACATGGAAGAATGACAAATCTCAAAAAGCCATTTTGGGACAGGAAAAAAAAAAAAGGGACTTGGCATTTTACAGGTGAGGAAACTAAAGTCTAGAGCAATTAAGTAACTTCATCAAGGTCGTAAAGGCACCAGAGTCAGGATTTGAACTTACACCCTTCAACTAAAAAGAAAAGGCACTATACTCAGTGCTAGGGACACAAACACAAAAGTGGCTTAGTCTGACCTCGAGAACTTATTCCACATGGGAGTGATGGCTTAAGAAGGGGGTGTCTGGGGAGCTATAGGGATGCTGAGTTGATCCACTGGACAGTCAATTGACATGTCCTTTCCCCCTTTCCATAATAGATATTGATTTGCTTATTGAGGCTAGGACAAATATAATTGTAATGGCACAGGGCTTAAGCTCAGTGTCAGGACGGTCAGGAAAATGTCTGGATAAAAAGTTCATCATAAACTAAAATGGCTAACATGGTCAAAAGGCCATTCCAGGGAGCACACATCCAGAGTTTCTGGGGATTGTAGGAACATAGGGACTTCATGAACCCATATTCCCATATTACGGAGATAATGAATTTCTTAGTTGCTTCTGGGCTGCAACAACAACCAACAACCCACAATTTGATTATTTTGTATGATAGAGAATCTGAAAGGCACCTCAGGCTGGTCAGTAGTTCAAATTTTAGACTAGTATAAAATGAGACCTTTGTAAGCTCTTTAACACTTAATTAAAAGGAGGCTGCTTTTAACCATAGCATGGAAATAATGCTAAGATATAGCACTGGTTCAGGTAGATACAGCAGTCTCTCCTTGCACCATTGTTCCTGTGTAGAAATCCATCTGGTTACAAGGGCATTGTGACTAACAGGATGGTAAGATGCCCACCATGTCTGAGGCCCATTGACTCTTCTTGGCTGACCTTTTTATGTCCTTAAGTGATTAAGCAGCCTTGTCAAACATTCAAGCTTTAACCCTTTGAACCACTCAAGTCTTGGGGGTAGCTTCCTTGCCTTTTGGGGGATGGGGGAGAGTATTCTTGGCTGGAAGGCAGAGGTATTCTTCCTAAGATTCTTGGTCCTCCCTCCACCCAATCAATCACAGTGACAGATGGACAGGTTGCTGGGGCATTTCAAAAGAGAGACAGCTTCTGGCTGGCGTGCTCTTTTCCTTCAATTCTGCCATGTGGCTGAGAGGACTCTCTGTCCCCAGAGTCCCTGTGTGGGGAGTGAGGGGATGGGGCTGTGTTCTTCTCCATATCCTGCCCCCATTTCAACCAAGAGCATGGGCTCAACTAGGTGAGCTTAGTTGAGCTCAGGAACACCAAAGTCTCCAGCTGCCTTTTCCACTCTAAAACTCCTTTCCTAATCAGGAAATCATTGTTTTCCTTTTTTTGTTTGTTTGTTTTTGTTTTCCAATTTATCATTTACCTATTTTTTTTACTTCCTTTCTTCAATTTTGAGTTTTAAATTCTCTTCTTTCTTGTAGTCCCTCTCCCACTTATTGAGAAAGCAAGAAATATAAGTTACACTTTTTTTTTTTGCAAGGAGAAATTTATTTAAAAATAGATTTCAAGATGTTTAATAAGAAGTGAATCAATGAATATTCTCAGAACTTCTTTCTTTTTCTTTCCTACAATGGTATTTTATTGATGCTTTTTGGTCATTAATCCTTCAACCTTCCCTTTACCTTTCATGTAGAACTGATGAGGTCTTAGCTTGATGGGCATTGACAGAGAGAGTGGAATTACTGTAAATAGCTGATCAATCATCGTTCTCTAGGTGGCTATGTCCAGGTTTGGAGGTGACTTTGGGAGCTGGAGAGATCTGAAAGTCCTGGGTTCAAGGAGTTGGAGCTGACTGGTAGCAAAGAAAACTTTAACAAAGAAGTCAACCACTGACAAGAAAAGGACCATAAGACATGGACTGTGATGAAGATAATGTAAAGCTGAGGTGAAATGTAAAATGCTTGATCACCAATCTTACCAACTATTTTAGGTTTAATCCTTGCCTATGGTGACAGTAGTTATTGCTGACACTTACTTAGTTCTAGTCACCTTCTTCTTTATATTATAATTTATTTTGCATGTAATGTATATATATATATATATATATATATATATATATACATGCTCTGACTCCCTCTTCTGCTGCATCTGCCCTTCAAGATCTCAGCAGGTAGCTATGAGAGGGTTGGGAAGAGATATGTATTTCTTTCTCTCCTTGAGAAAGAGAATTTGAGCCTCCACTGACTGGTTTTCCTTCTCCCCCTCTCCCCCAAAACCAAGTTTAGGAGCCAGTGATGAACCCTTAGCTTCCATTTAACCACTTAACATGCATTATTTTTGCAAAGGAAAATTTACTTCAAAGATAACAACAACAAAAAGAAACAGAAAACAAACATTTCCTCCCACACCCTGACACTCCTGTAGTCTGGGGAGCTTGGGGAGTTGGTGAGGAAAAGACCAAAAAAATTAGCTCAATTTCCAGATAGCATTGAAGGTCCCACCAAATTCACACCCAAAAGCAGCATCTCTGCCAGATGCCCCAAAGCAAGGTGGAACTAGGACAGTGATGGCAACTCCCACTGCCCAGAGAATGGATAAGTGACAAGTCAGTGTCAGAGCCCATACAGAGGAAGGGCATCATCCCTAATTAAAACTAGTTCATAACAACAACTCGGGGGCTGATAATTCTGCAGTTAGCTAGGATACCTTGGCAGATTCTGAGCCTGCAATTACCAGAGGCAGAACTTCTGTGCAGCCAGATCCCAGCCTGATTATTGGGTCTGTTTCTCATGTTCAGGGAGGAAGAGATTTGAGTTGAAAACTGGAAGCGGAACTTGGGCTGGCTGGGGTGGAGAGGAAACCCTGCAGATCCTCTGGCTCAAAGCCCGTTGCCTGTTCTCTTGCCAATGGGCAGCTGCCTGGCGTTCAGGCACAGGGGATAAAACAATAAAAAGCCTCCTGTGTGCATCACTTCCTTCCTCTCCTCTACTATCAGGGCTGTCCATAAACTAGTGTCTTTGTAGATTCAAGGTCCTAAGAAGGAAGTTATTGTCTTTTTCCTGTAATCTTTCTTCTTGTTGCTTGTAATAGTTTCGTCTGGTTTCTCTTATTTGCTGCTTTTTGCCTCCCAGTCTAGCACAACTCCCTGATCCTGAGATCATCGGTTCTCAGGAGTTTAAGTGATACCTAAGCAGAAATATGTTTTACAGCCCTTCCCAGTGGTCATCCAACCTCTTACTAAAGATCTGTCTAAGTTTAGGTAACTCACTACTTCCGGAAACAGCCAATTCTACTCTTTAACAGTACAATTTTTTTTTTTTTAGTTTTTATTTTGTTCTTAAATTTGAAAAAAATCTTATTGATATCTTTGAGTTTTGTATCACTTTTATTTTTTCTTTAGATTTTTTCCTTTTGTTTATTTCTTTTCCTTTTTTTTTAATTAAATATATTCCTCCCTTCTTCCTTACCTAATGAGTCATACCTTGAAACATAAAATAGAAGAAAGGGGAGAGGGCAAACAGTTCAGTAAAACGAGACCAACAAAATTTAACAATATTTATAAGACTTCTCCCATAATCCTCCATTTCTTCAAAGAATGGAAGAAGGCCCATTTTCTTAAATCATTTTTGTAGATAACCTTGATCATTATAATTGCAAGCACATTCCACTTAAATTGCTGCAGTTCTTGTGTGTATTGTCTTCTTGGTTCTGCTAACTTTACTTTCCATCAGTTCATTTAAATCTTTCCATGCTTCTGCGAATTCTTTTTTCTTCCCAAATCAATAAGAATTTATTCAGCACCTACTATGTGAGAGGCACTGGGCTAAGGACTGAGTTTATGGGGAAAAAAAAAAAAGGCAAAAATTATCCCTGCTCTAATGAAGCTTACAATCTAATGGGGAGACAATGGGTATCTATGTACAAACAAACTATGTAGGATGACAACAGAGGAAAAACAGGAGAATTAGGGAGGAAAGAATTAAGAAAAAGATTTGGAAGGGACTGATGAAAAAGTGCTCTGAATTCTTCATACTGATCTTTCTCATGGCACAATAATGGTCAATTATATTTGTGTAACACAATTTATTTAACTATTCCTTAGTTGATGCACATCTACTTTGTTTTTGATTTTTTGCTATTACAAATATAAATTTGTCATTTATATTTTGGTATAGATAGAATTGGAGAAATTTCCTCATTAGGAAATTTTGCCTAATATTGGTCTCTATTTTATACCCTGGGATTTCCATTCCTACTTTTCCCTTCTTCACCTAAGTAGAAGTAAGCGTCTTGGTGTATAGTAGGAAAAGCCCTGAGTTTGGAATCAGAAGCCCTGGGTTCAAGTTTTACGTCCTTGATGTGTGACCTTGAAGAATGTCATACATCATTTCTCTAGACTTCAGTTTCCTCATCTATAAAAAATAAAGAAGTTCAAATAAATCTTCAAGGTCCCTTCCAGTTCTAGAATCTATAAACCCAAAGCAAACTGAATATTCTCAGTCCCATTATGAAAAAAACAAAAAACAAAAACAAAAAAACAGAACTTCCACCCTAATGAAAAGAAAACCCTCAAGAAAAATTAAGTTAAAAAAAAAAAAAGAGTGAGACAGAATGCTTCAATTTGTATTCAAACACAATCAATTCCTTCTCTAGGTATGGATGGATAGGCTTTTTCATCATAAGTCCTTCAGAATAGTCATGGATAACTATTATTGAATAGCAAAGTTATTCATAGATGGTCATCTAGCACATTGCTATTCCTTCATATACAGTATATTTCACTTTGCTTGAGTCCATGGAGGACTTTCCAAGTTGGTTTTTTTTTTTTTGGTTTTAGGGGTTTTTTATTTTTTTTTTTTTTTCTGAGAACATCCTGCTCATCATTTCCCATGGAACAATAATATTCCATCACAAACACACGCCATAGTTTATTGAGCTATTCTCCAATTGATGGGCATTCCCTAAATTTCCAGTTTTTTTGTATTCCATGATTTCTAATCCTTTTCCCATCCAAGTCATCCTCCTCTGGAAGTGTACCAATTTGGCTAGTAAACATGCAAATTAGTTTCATGCGGTATCCGGGGAACCTCAAAAAAATTTTTTTTGTGATTACATCAGCTTTTTCCAGGTAAATTGTTTTTAGCGGGGACATCCTATAATACTCTAACAAATCTGATCTCATTAAAATAAGCATTACCTCTAAAAAAGTGAAAATTCCAATACCTCAGCCTCCATCTTGGGAAACTTTTGTCCATGTGTCACCTAACATAGTTGGGGACTTCCTTGAGATCATTGTGAGGAAATGAACCAAGAGCTCAGCCTGTCCCCTGATTTTTCTTTGGTCTCGGCATGTGACCAGCTCACATTCTTTTTTGATCACACATTTCTTTCTTTGATGATATCCTCAGAAAAGTAAAATCAAGTCCTAGCATCTTAAATACACTCTTTGTATATCTGTTTGACAAAGAACCAATATAATGGATTTCTTTACACAGAGGCAATGTTCCTTGCTCGATTACCTTTCACTCAGAAGTTTATTGGCTCCCTCATTTCTGATCTGAAGGTTTTGGAAGACTCTGAATTCATGATTTCAATACTCAATATGGCACAAGAGTGACTAGAAGGAGTTCTGCTAGGTAGTACCTAGTTCCAAGTGAATAGGTTCTAGACAAATTATTCAATTTAGGAACAGGAAATTAGGAGACATCATAGACATATTTTCCTACTTTTTTTTCCTACTTTCCTCCTTAATGAAGATCCATGTAATGAAGAGTAATGAAGTAGAAAGAACTATGGTTTGATGGTTTTAGATACCTGGCTTTGAAGTCAGATTCTGCAACTTTCTTTCCCCTTTCTGGGTCTCGATTTCCTTATCTTCAAAATGGAAAAAACTATATTAAACAAAAGTAAAGCCAAATGAACAAAAGTGCAAATACTCTTCTCAGCTTTTGAAGATTACAGAGACAGAACTCAAATAGTCCTTTTCCTCAAGTAGCATAATTACATTCTATATGATCTCAAAGGTCCTGTCCAGCTGCAAATCATGTGAAAAGATCTGAGATTCTTTCACAACTTTTATGTCACATTTTTTAATAAACTCACTTCTCACTTTTCTCTCTTCCTTCCAGTGTTTAGAGAGGATGGTAAGTTTAAAATCATAGGAAAGCACCATATAATTCTACTCTGACTTAAAGTAAAACCAGCTTTCCTTACAAAGGATTGTTCAGTCTCTGCTTCAAAATCTACCAGTTATCCAACCATTCCAGAGAGGAATTTGGAACTATGCCCAAAAGGCTATAAAACTGTGCATACCCTTTGACCCAGCAGCGCCATTGCTGTGTCTGTATTCCAAGAAAATCATAAAAGAGAGAAAAGGACCCATATGTGCAAAAATGTTTATCTAGAAACATACTAGTTTGGCTAGTAAACATACAAATTAGTTTTGTGCAATATTCAGGGGCACCTCAAAACCTTTTTTTGTGATTATTCTACATCAGCTTTTTCCAGGTAAATTGGTTTTAGCAAGAACATTCTATAATACTCTAGCAAATCTGTGATTTCATTAAAATAAACATTACCTCTAAAAGTGAAAATTTGAACACACTCAACCTCCATCATGAGACACTTTTGTCCACGTTCTCCCTTAGGAGAGAATGGTCACCTAATATAGTTGGGTCCTTCCTTGAGATAACTGTGAGAAGATCAACCAAGAGCTCAGAATTGGAAAATGAGTAGATGCCCATCAACTGAGGAATGGCCGAGTAAGTTGTGGTATATGAAGATAATGAAATATTTATAATATTGAAATATGTTATAATGAAATATGATTGTATAAAAAATGATGAGCAAGCTGAAAGCCAGGTTCTCAAATCTTAGAAAGACCTGAAAAGATTTACATGAAGTGATGCTAAGTGAAACAATCAGAACCAGAAATATATTGTACCCAATAACAACAAGAATATGTGTTGACCAACCATGAAAGATTTGGTTCTTCTTAGGGGTTCAGTGATTCTAGGCAATCTCAATAAAATGGATAGAAAATACTATCTGCATCCAGAAAAAGAACTATGGAGATTAAATATAAATCAACACATGCAACGTTCAATTCTTTTTTCTGTTTTTTTTCTCTGCCATGGTTTTTCCATTTTGTTCTGATTTTTCTCTCCCAACATGATTCACAAAGAAATGTATATTTAAAAAGTTAATATACATGTATAACCAGAAAAAAAAATTAAGTAAATGAGATTTTTTATAAATTAAAATAAAATTAAAAAAAACCCTACCAATCTCAGTTGTTTACAGGTAGTAAGTAGATCATCAGATAGTTGATTTTTAAAGAAAGGATTCTTTAAATTAAGCCAAAATCTGCCTTCCTGCAACTCCCTTTGGTCCTATATCTGCCACCTGGGACCAACCAAAATATCTGGATCATATGTTTCAAAGCTACAAAGAAATACTGAAAGATCATGCAATCTGGCTTCTTAATTTTATAGATGCAGAAAATGAAGCCTTCCACCTAAAGGATCACACTTATTTACCTTGACCAAAGTAAATGGGAAAAAATTATTAACTTGATCAACCTACAATTCCTGTTGCCCATTATAGGGAAGGAGAAGACTAAAAGGAATACAGACCATTAGGCTAGTTCCCTGAATATTTGCATAGAATCAAATATGAATGGAAAAAATTATATATATATGTATATGCTTGGAGCAAGACCCATTTAAACATCTGTCCTTTGGGGAGTTTACTTGGTCATTAAATTCTAATTATCACTTGACTGTAGATGACTCTATTTGGGGCCTTGACTTATTCTTTTTTTTTTTTTGCTGAGGCAATTGGGGTTAAGTGACTTGCCCAGGGTCACACAGCTAGAAAGCATTAAATATCTCAGGCCAGATTTGAGCTCATGTCCTCCTGACTTCAGGGCTGTTGCTCTATCCACTGACTTATTCTTTCTTTAGGAAGAATGCAGTGAGATGTTCTGGGGACACATCTAAGGTCAATAAAATTCTGAGATGACATAGCACTCAGAATTGCAAGAAAACAGCAACAGGACCAGTGTAGACTCTCCGGAAGTATCATCTCCTAATATCAAGTCCAAAGTCAGAAAGTAGGCTAAAAGGATTGGAAAACAAAAAAAGAGCCCTAACATAAGGAGAGCTATCATGGTAGCCAAGATTATTCTTCTTCCTTTCTTTTTTTAATTAAAGCTTATTATTTTTCAAAACATATGCATCGATAATTCTTCGACATTAATCCTTGCAAAACCTTGTGTTCCAATTTCCTCCATCTTCCCCTATCCCGTCTGCTAGCTTCCTCGAGTCCAATATTTGTTAAACATGGTTGCAGTATATGTTAAATCCAATATATACATACATATTTATACAATTATCTTTCTGCACAAGAAAAATCAAATCAAACCAGAAAAAAAAAAAAAGAAAGAAAATAAAATGCAAGCAAACAACAACAAAAAGAATGAAAATGCTATGTTGTGAATCACACTCAGTTCCCAAAGTTCTCTCTCTGGGTGTAGATGGTATAGATGGCTCTCTTCATCACAAGACCATCAGAACTGGTCTGAATCATCTCATTGTTGAAAAGAGCTATGTCCATCAGAATTGATCACCTTGTTGTTGGGTAGCCAAGATTCTAAAGAGCTAAAATCAGTACCTCAGAGAAAAATACAGGTTGGCCACAAACTAAACTAAAATTTCTAGAAAAAACCGGGTTAAAAAAAATTAAATGAAATCAAAATATTTTTTATTTTACTAAATGGAATGAGAGTACTTGGGAAAAAAGTTAGAAAGTTGGAAAAGTTGGGGAAAAAACAAAGAGGTTGGGGCATGTCCCTAGCTAGCAGGCCAAATCCTGTAAGTGAAATACCTCCGTTTCCCTGAATTGTAATGCCTCAGTTTCCCTGAATTATTCTGCCTCAGTTTCCCTAGTGGTAACCCCCCTTTCCTTGCCCCATTGGGACTGAGAGAATAGGGGCTTCTGGCCACTCACATTTCAAAGAGTCATAAAACTCCAGATGGCTTTATCTCAAATACTTGGGTATCTCCTGGTCTCAGATTTACTGTCTCCTACTACACCATCTTTTTGACCCCCAACCTGTCAGAATTTAAAAGTTATGGTCCTTCCTGGAATTTCCACTCACCAGTGCTCTGCTCCCCCTCCCTCTTTGCCTTTGTTTCCCTGGTAGCTGGAACCCTATAAAAGTCTCTGGAATTATTTGCTGATTGCTGGATCCTTTGAGAAGAGTCCAATCCAGCCAGCTGGCTGTGACTAGTCCAAATTCACTATTAAAATATGAAAAACCCTAATCTCTGTCTTGCCTCAGTTTCTCCAGCATTACATAAGAGACTAAGCACCCCATAAGAGTTAGCTAGCTACAAGGAGAAGTTGGGGTCAGGAGAGACACCTCAAAGCATGGTGGGGTCTAACAGGACCACAGGGCCAAGGGGAAGGGAAAGGGGAAAGACACTATGAGGAAGAATGAGGTTGGCCCAGTAGAGGGCAGTGAGCATGACCTAAAATAAGTAGATTTTATAGGGAAAATTTAACCTCAGGGACATGACGGGGATTTCTGACAGCACAGGCAAGGTGAGGCTGCCTTCAATCCCCATAAGCAGTGGTCTCAGGAGTTTGACTTAACTTGAATTTCTGGCTTGATGACTCCCCAGAAGGTGGGACGAGGAGCTAAAATGATCTGGGTCAGTGCCTTCTCCCTGCCTGTCTCAGGGCACCATTCTAGACTTTATCAGCTTGGAATAGAATATCCTAGAAGGCAAAAGTCTACTAAAGATCTACTCAGGAAACTGAATATAATGAAGTCTAGGATGGGAAAGAGGTCTTTAACAAAAAGATTTTCAAGCATTTCTGATGAAAGGATCAGAGCTTCAGAGAAACTTTGAAATTCCAACAGGAGTGAAGAGAAACTTGAGTGAAAAATGACAAAAGACTAAATGAGGATAAATAGTTTTCATTCAAAGAGGAAATCAGTCATTGAGCTAATAAACATTTATCAAGTGTGATAATGAAGTGAACTGTGAAAGTTGTCTCACAAGATGGAGACAGGGTTGTGAAAAACTGAGTGAAGGTCGCTGGGTCCCTGGCCCAGGTTTCTTTCTCTTGATTTACATTTTCTTTGGGAGACTAAGTTGGGACCACCTGGGTATTGAAACTCCCATATAAGGTAATTTAGTAATCCTAAAGATGGGGTTGGGTTAGAAGTTTTTCCCTCATTTATGACTTAGAATGTGAGGTCATTTGTCCTGGCTAATCAGGGCAAAGATCCAGCCTATAGCATTATTAGCCCAGGCCCCTCTATAATTCTTGTTTGTTAACTGGGAACTTCGACTGTCCTAACTACTTGTGGGGAGAGAGCCCTTTCTTGCCACATCGAAAAAAATTCCTTTTTGCTTTTACCTTGAAAAATCTCCTTAACTTATTTGGTTGATATGAGCCAGTGGTCTTTGTCCCACACAAGTGCTTATCATATACCAGGCATTGTGCTGTGCACTAGGGATAACTTTGGAAAGAACAGTTTTGATGGAATGATAATAAGGTCAGAAGATGGATTATAAGAAGTTAAGAAGAGTGAGAGGACAGAAAGTGAAAACACCTATTGTAGATGTAGATTCTCAAGAAGTCTGGCCACAAAAGCCAGGAGAGATACAGGACCACACTTAGCAAGGATAGAAAGATCAAGTAAGGGTTTTTGGATGATGGGGGTAGAGGTGAGGAGGGGGGGAAAGAACTGAATACGTAGCCTAGAGAAGAATCTAATAGACTGGGAGGGATGGAAGACAAATGAGAGAGGGGAGGAGACAGGATAGAATGAGATCCTTGGAATAAGTAGAGGGATTAGCCCAGGTAAGGAGTAAAACTAACTCATTATGTAAAACTGGAGTAAAGGAGGAAATAGTTGATAACACAAAAGTGTAAAAGTATACCTAATAGTAAGAAGTGCCTTGTTGGGATCATTTAACGTAAATTTGTTGTGGATCCTAGTTTGGATTAATGGGATTTTCCCCACATTCTTTCAGTAGCACATGCATAGGAATTAAGGTGGTAGATGGTGGGAGTGATTTTAGGCCAGGCTTGGCTGGGGGATAATGCGTGTATTCCGTCTTAATTTAGCATTATCTGGGTTTTTTGAGATATCCAAATTGACAAGGCCTGAGGGTGCGTCTGTTTTGTCTTGGTGATTTTAAAAGAATGAAAGAAGGATTACATTGGTGGGGGAGGAGGGAAAGTAAAGTTAAGGGAAATTATTTCATAATTAAAGTGCACAAGGAGACATTTATGAAAATTGAGAGAAAGGGGTTGGGGCAAAAAGCTGACAAATGAATCTCGATCTTATCTGAATTGGGCAAAAACGGAAAAATACACTTACACGAATTTGGCTACAGAAATATACTTCACTCCGAAGGGGAAAAGGGAAAAAAGGGGGAGAGGGGAGAAGTAGAAAGAGAATAGATAAAAAGAGGGGTTGGTCCTAAGCAAAACAGACTGTAAAGATGCACAAAAATACTTATAGTTCCTTTTGAAGTGACAAAGAATGGAAATCTGAGGCTGTGCCCATAAATTGGAAATGGATGAACCAGTTAAGGAATATAAGTTAGGAAATACTATTGTGCTATACTCCTATTAGCAAAAAGATGAATCAGGATTCTTAAAAACCACAGTTTTTGTGAGATTCTATATATTT
Source organism: Myrmecobius fasciatus (assembly GCA_023553655.1). Classification (NCBI taxonomy): domain Eukaryota; kingdom Metazoa; phylum Chordata; class Mammalia; order Dasyuromorphia; family Myrmecobiidae; genus Myrmecobius; species Myrmecobius fasciatus. Next base: position 182,374 of record JAJPUD010003871.1, read on the forward strand.
AAAGAGTGTTACATATGTCTCAGTTTTGTATATTCAATCTACACTGGATTGGAAGTAGTAGAGTTACCCTTTATTATTCTGGTCTTAGCAGAATGGGGAGCAATTTAATCAGATTCAGTATTTTAGTCTGCTGCAGAATGGGGATATTTCCATAACAAGGTTGTTTTTTCCACCTCAAAAACAATGATGTAAAAATAGGTTTCTTCATCAATTTAAACTCAATAAAATACTTGCATTACCTACCTCTGGTTATGAGGATTAAGTATTCACTTTCATATAACAGCAGTTGGTGCTTTGTTTCCACTCAGATTTAAATTTTCCTCATTCCCTCCAGCAATAAGTTCTCTCCAAGATTCCTTTACCTAAAATACTGATTTCATCTAATGATTTCAATGCTCTACAAAAGTTTAAATTTAGTTGAATTGAATTTGCATGTATTGTCTTCTTTCCAGATCAATTAATCCACCCTAGCTAGGACTGAGAGACTGAAGGATAAGATAAAATAGAAAGGGTTTCCACCTAGCCCACTGGGAATTTTAATTATATTAGGTAGAAAGCAGTTGCTTTCTTAAAACAGTGGTATTTGCATTCAGAGTAGGTCAAAGCCTCAGCCCTTAGGAAAACCTGGAAAGTTCTACTAGTTAGGAATTTTGAGAAAGAACATGGCCAGGAAAACCAGTCAAGGACAGGCAAAGAAATGAGAGCTGGAATATCTAATTTTAACATATTTAACATATATTGGATTATCTGCCAACCAGGGGAGAGGGTTGGGAGAAGGAGAAAAAAATTTGGAACACAAGGTTTTGCAAGGGTCAATGTTGAAAAATTACCCATGCAGACCCACATGTGCAAAAATGTTTGTGGCAGCCCTTTTTGTAGTGGCAAGAAACTGGAAATTGAAAAGATGCTCATCAATTGGAGAATGGCTGAATAAATTATGGTATATGAATGTTATGGAATATTATTGCTCTGTAAGAAACGACCAGCAGGACGATTTCAGAGAGGCCTGGAGAGACTTGCATGAACTGTTGCTTAGTGAAATCAGCAGAACCAGGAGATCATTATACACAGCAATAAGACTATACCATGATCAATTTTGGTGGACGTGGTTCTCTTCAACAATGATGTGATTCGAACCAGTTCCTATTGTTCAGCGATGAAGATAGTCATATACGTCCAGAGAGAGGCCTGTGCGAACTGAGTGTGGACCACACCACAGCATTTTAACGCTTTCTATGAATATTTCCATGCATTTTGTTTTCCTTCTTAGGTTGTTTTTTTTTTCTTCTCTTTCTAGATCTGATGTTTCTTGTGCAGTAAGATAACTGTATAGATATGTATACATGTATTGTATTTGTCATATAATTTATCCTATTTAGCATGTATTAGATTACCTGTCATCTAGGGGTGAGGGGTAGGGGGAAGGAGGGGAAAAACTTGGGAAAAAAAAGTTTTTGCAAAGGTCAATGTAGAAAAATCACTCATATGTTTTGTAAATAAAAAGCTTTATTAAAAAAAAAAGAAAAATTATCCATGCATATGTTTTGTAATTAAAAAAACTTTAATAAAAAGAGGGGAAAAAAGAGAGTTGGAATATCTGAGGACCCACAAGTAGGCCAGTATAGACCTAAGGTGACCCTGAAGTGATGGATTATCATTGATTCAGTAGAGAAACAGAATCTTACATTCATACAATATAAGAGCTGGGAAGAGACCCTACTGTTTGTCCAAATTCTGCCCTAGTGGGTCCAGTCCCTTACCTAAATTGTAAGGGCTTTCCTTGCCCCTCCCAGCTTAAATAGAGACTGATAAACTGAGGTCCGGAGGAAAACTACTGGAAAACCTGGCTGATGGGGGATACTGCTTTTCCTTGGAGCTTTTCAACTGCTCCAAAAATCTTGAAAAGCTTCCTTTTAGCTGGTGACCATAAACCATTTATCTGAATTAGCCAGAGGTTTCTTCCTTGCCCTCTCACTTTTTTTCCTGGGGAGAAATCAGGTTATAAATTCTTTGAGAATCGGGCTTGGTCTTTTACCTCGTTTTGCATACCCAGCAATTAACACCTAGCAGATTTGCACCCAGCCTGGCAAAAACAAAAGGTTAGATAAATGCTGATTGATTGATAGTGACATAACAGAACCTGCTTCAGAAAGTCATTTGAAATCAGACCATTCCTGGGCCCCTCCCCAAAGCAAGCCACGAATTAATTAGCTGAGGTTTAAGTCCATCCCTCCCTACAATTGGGTGAACTTCTGCCGGACCCATTTTCTCCAGATACAGGACAGGGGTGTAGAACAGTTCCAGTACCAATTCTTTAGGTAAGTTCCTTTCTGAAGAGTTATTTTATATTTTCTATCCACCAACAAAATGATTGACTCTTTGGGCTGATGGATGCTGAACCTTCGCTTCTTCCATTCTTGACCATCCTCTCTTCACCTTGTCCCTGTTCTCCGGATTCTGTTTCTACTCCCTTTTCTCCCATATTTCTTTCCTTTTCTTTCCTTTGCTCCTCTCCTCAAGCTCTCCAGTTCTTCTCCCCTCCTTTTCTCTTTTATTCCTGCTTGCCCCCTCTCTTCTCATCCTCTCCAGTTCTTCACCCCTCCCTTTCTTTCCTTTTTCTCCTGCTCTCCCTTACTATCTCTCCTTCTTTCCTCTTGTCTTCTCTTCTCTTACTCTTCTTCCCCTCTATTCCTTCCTCTCCCCATCATTTTTCCTCGTGGTCTTTTCCAGTGGTGCTGGGGGAACACCGGGACTGGAATCAGCAAGACGGGACTTGAAAATTGCCTCAGACACTTACTATCTGTGTGTTGATGGGCAAGACACTTAAATCTCTGTCTTCTTCAGTTTCCTCAACTGTAAAAATGAGAATAATAATAGCATCTACCTCTGCATGGTTATTTTGAGGACCAAAATGAGATAGTATTTGTAAAACTCGCTTTTCACAGTCCTAGGCACGTAGTAGACTCTACATAAATACTTATAGCTTTCTCTTACCTCCTTTCCTTCTTCCTCTTGCTCTCCTTTCCCTTCCCTCTTTAATCTCTCCCCTCTCCCTCTTTACCTTCTACTCTCCCTCCTTTCCCCTCGTTTCCTCTTGTTCTCCCTCTCTCTTTTTCCTCCCGTTCTCCTTTTGCTGATATTTCCCACTCTCCCTTTGCTAGCGTTATTTGATCTGGTTTTCTTAGAGGACCCAAGCCTCCCAAGGATATATCTGCGTTTTGGTACTCTCTGAGAATTCTCCTTCGACTTATTCTTTTTTTTTTTTCTTTCTTTTTTTCTTTTTTTCTACTTCCTCCCCCCTCCATTCCAACCTGGCACGTTCCTCCTATTCTGCCCTCGGGAGTAGGGGGTGGTTGCGGTGGTGGGTTGGGGGAAGAGGCTTCTGGGGGTAAAAGGGCTTTGAACTCCAGATAACCATCCTCAGCCTGAGAATGAACTGATTCGTGGAGATTAAACATTGATAACGTGGTGAAAGTGGGCACTTGATAACGACTTTTTTTCCTTCGATTGGGTCCTGCGGCCGAGGCTCCAGAATGGGGTACTTTGATCTGCGGACCTAGAGGCCAAGATACGGTCCTGGCTCTGGTTTTTAGCAGCCTGGGACTGGTGGAGAAAAGCCTTCCCCTGCCCTGGGTCGGATTTCCTTTGAGCCTTCTCCCACCTGCCCCCAAATCCTCCCATGACGCTTCATTGTTTCTCTGCCCATGCTTATGACATTTCTCGCTTCTGAGTGAGCTCTGCTTCGTTTGGGAGAAAAAAAAAACATTTAAAACCAACCAACTAAACAAAAAAACAAACAACTCCCCCATTATATTAGACCATTATATTAGAGGCGCTTAAGTAGTTCCATCCTCTCATTTTACCGATAAGGAATACTGAGGTGCCCACAAAAGGTCACATCTAGTTAGTGACATACAAGTCATCCAGTGAACAGTATTTATGTGCTAAACATTATACTGATCCCGACCTATACTAAGGCAAAAAACAACCCTCGCTGCGGTGATTCTCTAATGGGGAATCAACACGCAAACAACTAGGTACCAGCAAGATGTAGACAGGATAAATTGGAACTAATCACCCAAGGTGATGAAAGGAACGACAATTTATAGAGGTGGGATTTTAGTCAGGACTTGAAGGAAATCAGGGTAGCCCGAGACAGAGAAGTGAGAGAGAGACACAGAGAGACAGACCTACATCCAGTGAAAATGCAGAGTGGGAGATGGAATCCTGAGCCCAGAACAGCAAGGAGGCCCATATTACTGGTTTGCAGAGTACCTGGACACTAACCTTAAGAAGATGGGAAAGACAGGAAGGGGACAGATTATCAAAGACTTTAAAAACTAAACAGAACAGCTTATATATTTGGTCGTGAAAGCTACAGGTAGGTAGACACTGAAGTTTATTGAGCAATGATATGATAGGTCACACCTGTGCTTTGGAAGCATCAGTTTGACAGCTGAGGGGACTGGAATGGAGAGAAATTTGTGTCTGGGAAACCAATCAGTAGTCTATTTCCATAGTTCAGATGTGAAGTGATAAAGGGCCTACACCCCGAACATTATAGTTTGTGTGTGTGTGTGTGTGGCTTTTTTTTTTTTTTTGCTGAGGCAATTGGGGTTAAGTGACT
>JAJPUD010003871.1:187100-223860 GCA_023553655.1 Myrmecobius fasciatus
TTTTTTTTTTTTTTTTTTTTTTTTTTTGCTGAGGCAATTGGTTAAGTGACTTGCCCAAGGTCACACAGCTAGGACATGTTAAGTATCTGAGGTCAAATTTGAACTCAGGTCCTCCTGACTTCAGGGCTGGTGCTCTATCCACTGCGCCACCTAGCTGCCCGAACATTATAGTTTTTAAGGAGAAAAGGAAGAGTGTAGAAGAAATGCTTATGTAGAATCAACCATGTGGCAACTGATGAGATGTGGAGGTTAAAGTGAAGTGCCACGCTAACCTGCCTAGGAACCCTTCCATACCAGCAAATTTTATTTCCAGTTTCAAATTCTTTCCTTCCCTCCTCCCCTCTCCCACCTATTGAGAAAACAAAAAATAGAATTCCTTTTATGTATATGAAGTCATGTGAAACATTTCCATATTGGCCACAGAGGGGAAAAAAATGCTTCAATTGGGATTCTGAGTCCAAATGGATAGCATTTTTAAAGTTATTTATGTATCTGGATCCTACCATCAGGGGCAGCCAGGGGTCTTACCATTACCAGTCTTCAGAGTACTACTGGACACGGCCAGCCGTGTTCTTGAGAAGAAGAGTCAAGAGCCAGACAGAGAAGACAGCTTTATTGCCAATCAGTTACACGATCAGGAACTCCTCTGTCTCTCTACCTGCCTCCTTTTATATCTATAGCTTTCAGTGCCATGTATGGGTATAAAGAAATATAGTCAAGTGAAAGCTGGGGAGGGTCTCCTCAGATCTCTGTGCTCACACCTGCCCATTCATCTCTGGTCAGGGTGTTCTCATGTGTGACTGCAAACACCCTGAGGTCCTCAGCAATGGCCAATGGTCATAGTCTCAGTTTTATGGAATACAGGCCCTGAGTACATGCACCATGGAGTCTGGAAGTACTCCAGTCCTGCCTGTACCCATTCTATTCAATACTGCTATCCATCAGCCTGATAAGTTGGCCCTTCACTAACCCAGCTTGGCAAGGCCCTAACATATATGTACAATAACTCAAAAACATTTCCATAGTACTCATGTTGGGAAAGAAAAATTGGAGCAAAAGGAAAAAACCATGAGAAAGAAAAGAAACAAAACAAAAAGGTAAAATTAGAATTCTTCAATCTGCAATCAGACTCCATAGTTCTCTCTCTGGATGCAAATGGCATTTTCCATTTCAAATCAATTACAAATGGATCACTGTATTGCTGGGGAGAGCTAAGTCTATCACAGTTGATCATCACAAAATCTTATTGTTATTGCTGTTATTGTATACAATTTTCTCCTGGTTCTGTTCACTTCATTCAGCCTCTGTTCATGTAAGTTTTTCCTGGTTTTTCTGAAATCAGCCTGCTTATCATTTCTTATAGAATGGTATATTCCATTACATTCCTATACTATAACTTATTCAGCCATTCCCCAACTGAGGGGCATCCATTCAGTTTCCAAGAAGAGTTTTTACAAACATTTTTGTACATGTGAGTCCTTATTCCTCTTTTATGATCCCTTTGGGATACAGACCTGGTAGTGATATGCCTACATCAAAGAAGTATGCAGTTTTATAGCCCTTTGATGAGTATAGTTCCAAATTGCTCTCCAGAATGGCTGGATCAGTTCACAACTCTACCGACAATGTATTAGTGTCTCAGTTTTCCTATATCCCTTCCAATATTTATCATTATCTTTTCTTACTGTTTTAGCCAATCTGATAGGTATGAGATGCTACCTAAAAGTTGTCTTAATTTGCATTTTCCTAATCAATAGTGATTTAGAGCATTTTTTCATGACTTTAATTTCTTCATTTGAAAATTCTGTTCATATTCTTTGATCATTTATCAATTGGGAAATGATTTGTATTCTTATAAATTTGAATCACTTCTCTATGTTTTAGAAATGAGGCTTTTATCAGAAACATTGGCTATAAAATTTTGTTTCCCAGCTTTCTGCTTCCCTTCTAATCTTGGCTGTATTGGTTTTGTTTGTGCAAAACCATTTTAATTTAATGTAATGAAAATGATCCACTTTGCATTCATAATGTTCTCTATTTCTTGTTTGGTCATACATGCTTTCCTTTTCCAAAGATCTGATAGGTAAATCATCTTTTGCTCTCCTAATTTGCTTTTAGTATCACTTCATATTTAAATCATGAACCCATTTGACCTTATTTTGATATAGGATGTGAGATGTTGGTCTATATTTAGTTTCTGCCATGCTATTTTCCAGTTTTCCTACCAATTTTTGTCAGTGAATTCTTAAAAAACTGAAGTCTTTGGGTTTATCGAACAATAGAACGCTATAGTCACTATTGTGTCTTGTGAATCTAATTTATTCCACCAGTACCAAATGGTTTTGATAACTGCTGCTTTATGATTTATTTATTTATTTTACTGAGGTAACTGAGGCTAAGTGACTTGCCCAGGGTCACACAGCTAGGAAGTATTAAGTATCCTTTCGAATTCAGAGCTGGTGCTCTATCCATTGCACCACCAACATGCCCCAATGATAACTGCTGTTTTATAATAGTTTTAGTTCTAATATGGCTAGACCAGTTTCCTTTGTATTTTTTTTTCATTAATTCCCTTGATATTTTTGACCTTTTGTTCTTCCAGATGGATTTTATTATTATTTTTCTAGCTCTGTAAAATAATTTTTGGCACTAAATAAGTAGATAAATTTATAGAATTGATGTTAGCTCAGCCTACCCATGAGTAACTGATATTTTTCCAATTGTTTAGATCTAATTTTACTTGTGTGCAAAGTGTTTTGTAGTTGTGTTCATATAGTTCTTGGGTTTGTCTTTGGCAGGTAGACTCCCAAATATTTTATATTGTCTACAGTTATTTAAGTGGAATTTCTCTTTCCATCTCTTGCCTCTGGGCTTTATTGATGATATATAGAAATGCTGATGATTTATATAGATTTATTTTATACCCTGCAACTTTGCTAAATTTGTTAATTGTTTCAAGTAGTTTTTTAATTAATGCTTTAGGATTCTCTAAATATGCCATCATATCATTTGCAAAAAGTAATAGTTTTGTTTCCTCATTGCTTAATCTAATTCCTTCAATTTATTTTTCTTCTCTTATTATTAAAGCTAACATTTCTAGTACAACAGTGAATTACATTTTTCATCATTGGTCCTTTGGAGTTACGCTGGATCATTTTTTTATTTTTTTGATCAGTTACTAAGTCTTTCACAGTTGATTATCTTTCCAATATTGTGGTTACTGTATACATTGTTCTCCCGGTCCCGCCATGTTGCTTTGCATAATTTCATATAAGTATTCCCAATTTTTTTTTCTGAATCCACTTTTTTCAGAATTTCTTACAGAACAATAGTATCCCATTACATTCATATACCATAATTTGTTCAGCCATTCTGCAATTGATAGACTTCCCCTCAGTTTCTCAATCTTTGCCATCACAAAAAGAGCTGCTATAAATATTTTTGCACATACTAGTCCTTTTCTTAATTCCTTTGGGTATGGACTTAGTTAGCAACATTACTGGATCAAAAGGCAAGCACAATTTTGTAGCCCTTTGGGCACAGTTCCAAATTAGTCTCCAGAATGGTTGGATCAATTCACAACTCTACCAACAATGCATTTGTGTATCTATTTTCCCACATCCTTTCCAGCATTTATTATTTTCCTTTTTTGTCAATCCTATAGGTGTGAAGTGGTATCTCAAAGTTGTTTTAATGTGCATTTCTCTAATCGTGATTTTTTTTTGGGGGGGGGAGACAAAGCTAGATGGCTCAGTGGATAGAACACAGGTTCTGAAGGCAGGAGGACCTGAGTTCATATTGGACTTCAAACATCTAATACTTACCAGCTATGTGACCCTGGACAAGTCACTTAATCCCAAGTGCCTGGACCCCTTCCAAAAAATGATTTTAAATTTTTTCATAAGGCTTATACATAGGAAACAATTAAAAGTAATTCAACACTACATGTGCTTGAGAGTTCAATTGCATGGAACAGACTGTAAGTACTCAAATAGTTCAGAAAAGGGAGTGATAACTGAACTTAAGCATTCCTGCTCTGGGACTCAAAAAAGCTAAGGTCTGGGTCCTGTTCTGCTAAGTCACTGTGTGACCTTGGGAAATCACCCCAAGTTCCCCTTTCTGGGTCTTAGTTTTCACTTGTTTCAAAAAAGGAGATAACTACATGGTACAGAGCCCTTCCAATGTTGTTATTCTAGGGGTCTGTAATTATTTCAGGAAAGTTTCCTCAGGAGATGAGATCAGATTCTTAATTTTTTGAAGGATGGCCAGGGTTTGAAGAGGGCAGACTTCGAATAGATAAAAATGTGGGTAGAACAGTCCAAGTTGCAGAGAATAGTTTGAAGACATAGCCAAATACAGACTGAGCCTGGCAGGTGTGGGATCTGACTAGCTGAAGATTTTAAAGAGAAATAATGGGGGATGAGGAGGGATAGGTAGAATGAGTCCTGATTAAAAAAAAATCTTAAACTCAACAGAATCTTTAAGAAGAAGGGACCTTAGAGCATAGAATGTCAGCACATGAAAGGTTCCTAGAAGAGGATGAAGAATTTGGGAATGAAGCTGAATTTTTGACAATAGAATATCAAAGCTGTAAAAGAGACCTATATATCAATATCCTAATTTGACAAGTGGAATAACTGAGGCCCAGAGAAGGAAGTCATGGTCACACAGGAAATGTGGTAGTGAAATTGTTTTTTTTGTTTTGTTTTGTTTTTTTGGCAAAGATACTGGAGTGCTTTGCCTTTCATTCTTCAGCTCATTTTACAGATGAGGAAACTGAGACAAATACAGTTAAGTGACTTTCTTAGGGTCATATAGATAGAAAGTGTCTTTGGCCATATTTGAACTCATGAAGATGAGTCTTCCTGACTTCAGCCTGGCATTCTTTCCAGTGGTAAGGAAATCTTAACCGCAAGTCTCTTAATTCCCAGGGCTGCTTCAGCTATAACCAAGAAAATAAGACTATTTGGAGGAAACTGACCTTTTTAGGATAAGTGAGACTTCCCAGGCCTGAGTTGAGGAATGGATAAGGTATTCTAGGGAAGATAGAGACAAGCTGAAAGGGGAGGAGGAAGCAGTTTCTTAAAGAACTTTAAAGTACTTTTGGGTTTAATTCAGAACGAAAGGTTTTGCAATCATGAATGTTGAAAATCATCTATGCATGTTTGATGCATAAGAAAAAAGTAAAGTCACTCTGGGCCTCACTCCAGGATTGGGTTCAGTGTTGATGTTTACCCACTTTACAACATCTGATGTGCAGGAAGAATCTTTTTGTTCCCATAGGTGGGGGACTGGATACCTACCTGCCTGTCATCTAATCAGACTCAACATCCCAGCCCTTTGGAGGATGGGAAGACCTATTTTCCAAACCCATAAAAGTATTGGATAGAATGAAGAATGACCTGGTATGGTGGAGAACAGGTCAGAATACCCACTCAAATTCTGTCTCTGTAACTGATAAAATCGCTTCTCCCTGGCCTGTAAAATGAAGGCGTTGGAGCAGAGTATCATTAATATCAATTTTGTGTGATTTTATATCCTTTCACTGTTTAGAGTCAGGACCTCAGGTCTCCAAGAAATTTCTTTAAATGACTTGTTTATCTGCAGTGGTGGAGAGAGTTTCCACATTCATGAGGCAGTTTCTGACCAAAAACCCAGAGTGAATTTAACTCCTGCCCTGTCCTGCTCTAGTTTAAGACTCATTCGAGGACTGGGAAAGAGTTTAGCAAAGTATTGATTGTTACAGATGCAGCAGCTGCTTGGCCTCCTAGGTCAGTCCAGTCTCTCTCTTATAGTTCTGGCTGATCCTGGAGGGAGACCTAGGGACTCAGGAAGGTGTCTGTGGGTGGAACTGAGAGAAGCAGGGAATGAGGTGGGCGAATGCCCGTGACTGGAAACCTAGTTACATATGTTATTCTCCCCGATTTACCAACTATTTTCTCTGTTTCACATCCCTTTTTTTTTTTTTTTTTAAGCTTTCTCTGTTTCATATCCAACACCAGGCTCTTAGTTTCTTTTGTTTTCTTTCTATTTTGTTCTCTCCTTCATTGTGCTCTGCAGCTCTCATTCTGCTTCTCACTTCTCCCTGCCTTTCTTCCTCTCCAATTTTCTCCTCCCTTTCTCACCCTCTCTCTCATTCACCCTTTTCTCTCTCCTATCTACTCTCTGTTCCTTCTGAACCTTCTCCCTTTTTGCTGATCACTCATTCTCTCTTTCATTCAAGCTCTCTGGCTCTTTCTCACTCAGTGTCTCTCCTTTGTTTACTATATTTATATCTTCTTTGGTTCTTCTTGGACATTCAGGACACAAGGTCCTCTCTGGACAATTCCCCAAACAAAAGCTCCACTTCAAGTCAGAATGCACTGCTGGCAACCTCCCCTCTCCCCCTTCCATCCAGGCACCTCAGTCACATACATCCAAGGGGTTGCTTTATTTTCCCACTACAACCGATGTTGGTCTCAGTAATTTTTAAGCTGCCCTCCTCCTGCTTTCCATCCCAACCTATTTTCTTTTTTATCTCTGTTTGACCGAATTCCTCCCACTTCCTCCCTCTCCTCTAGGGTGGAGTTCATTTTTGTAATCCATTGTCAAGCTTCTGTCTCCTGATGGAGGCTTCCACTTGTTCCCTTCTCTTAGCCTCAGCTTTCTCCTCTGCTCAGAGATAGAAGCAGGTGGCGGCAAAGGCCCTTCCTAGTTTGGATATTCTTTGTTCTATGTTCCTTTTCAATGTTGATACATGATTTTATGTTGTTCACACCTCTTCATCTACTCTCACTAAGTCTTGTTGGGGAGGGAGGAGAATGGAATGAATTTATGCCAATGATGAGGGAACAATTTATCATAATATTCTCTCTTGAGATTGGCTGCTATGGGGCAGCTAGGTGGCGCAGTGGATAGAGCACCAGCCCTGAAGTCAGGAGGACCTGAGTTCGAATCTGGTCCGGGACACTTAACAGTTCCTAGCTGTGTGACCCTGGGCAAGTCACTTAACCCCAATTGCCTCAGCAAAAAAAAAAAAAAAAAAGAGAGAGAGAGAGATTGACTGGTAAAATGTGGGGACAAGGTATGAGAGCTTTGTGGGTAAATGCAACAAATTATATCATTTTCTTCTCCTTTCAATAGGTGATTCCCAAGACACTCCTGAAAATCACCAGGGAAGCTCCCAGAAAGTGACTCATGTCTCTGCTCACCCACCTATTAGTATGCATCTTTGGCTCTGGCTCCTGGGTGGCCATCAATGGCTTATGGGTAGAGTTGCCTCTGCTGGTAGAAAGACTACCTGAGGGCTGGAAACTGCCCTCCTACATCACGATCATCATCCAGCTGGCCAATGTGGGGCCCCTCTTCATCACCCTGCTCCACCGATTCCGGCCTGGCTGCCTTTCTGAGGTCCCTGTCATCTATGCATTGCTGGCCGTGGGCACGGCCGCCTGCCTTCTCTTCGCTTTCCTGTGGGAGAAGACGTCGGTGGTGGCTGGTGCTCTCCACAGCACAGCCTTCCTGGTCCTCACCTTTATCCTGGCTCTGGTGGACTGCACCTCCTCTGTCACTTTCCTGCCCTTCATGGCCCGCCTGCCAGCCCTGTACATGAATACCCTTTTTGTTGGGGAAGGGCTGAGCGGTCTCTTCCCTTCTCTGGTGGCTCTGGTCCAGGGCTCGGGAACTAAAATTTGTGACGATGTTACCAACAGCTCCCTAATCACCGAACCAGCTAACATCACTCAGATCCCCTTCGTCCCTGGGGTACTGAATGTGACCATGAGCCCTGACCTCGTTGCTAGAACATCTCAGCCAAAGAACTGCTACCTCTCAGCCAATTTCTCCCCCTTTGTCTTCTTTCTCCTGCTGACAGTCATGATGGCCAGCTGCCTGGCTGCCTTTTTTGCCCTGGCACGGATATCTAAGAGATTGAAACACTCTGAGGACCACGTGGTTAACCAAGTGACTCTGAGATCCTTCAAGGTCCAAGAGTCCTCAGATGGCAAAAGTGACAAAGACAGCTGCCCCCCTTCCCTGGACCTGCCTGAGGAGAAGGAGACTGCCGTCTGGACAGGGCCCCAATTAGCCTTCATCTACATCCTGGTGGCTTTTGTGAATGCCCTCACCAACGGAATCCTCCCCTCTGTTCATTCCTTCTCCTGCCTGCCCTATGGTTCCAGGGCCTACCACCTGACTTCAGTGCTTGGCATTGTAATTCACCCCCTGGTTTGCCTCATTTCTTTCTTCCTATCTGAACCGTGAGTAATTCTGACCCCTTTGGAGGGAATGGGTAAGAAAGGGATAAACAAGAGTTAGGAACAGGGAAAGGAGAAGGTAACTGAGGAACTGCCCCACTGAGAGACAGAGTGAATAGAAAGCTTGACTAGGAAATAAATGCTTTAGGGTTCTAATCCCACTCCTACTGTCATCTTGGGCAACCAAGTGATGTCCAAAGTGCTTAGCTGAGTAAGTAAATATAAATGTTTATTTTTTTAACCTCCCTTTTCCATTTCCTATATTCCTCTTGCTCTTTCCTGAGTAAGATCACAGAATCATAGATCTATAGCTGGAAGGGGCTCAGGTCTGGGGACTCTTAAATTGCATTGTAAAGTTTTATTTAATTTTGGATAACATCTCAATAGAATTGGTTTCCTTTGGAATCCTTTGCATTTTATTTTATGCACTTAAAATATTCTGAGCAGTCCATAAACTTCACCAGACAGTCAAAAGGCTCTTTCTTTCAAAAAACCTTAAGAATCCCAGATCTAGTATAACTTCTCTCATTTTTACAGATAAGGAAATTGAGGCACTGGGAGATTAAATAAATTACTCAGCTTCTATTTCAGGAAGGCTTTTAAATAGATAAATAAAACATTTCAAAATGGCAATTAGGTGGTACAGTGAATAGAGTCAGGGAGATTATCTGTCAAATGGATTGGAAAAGGAAATAGCGATACTACCTGTCAGGATTTTAATCTGGATTCTCTGACTCTGAAGTCAGTGAATACTTTTCACTGATTTTTAAAATCATATCCACTTTGAAACACTGTATTCTAAAGTCTTTTTCACAACACATTCGGAGAATTTCTCTCCTAGGTCAAGGTCAGGCCCAGATGGTTTAGTTTGTGACAAGGCTGGCTTCTTGCCTTATTCATCCCAGTTACCACTAATGTTATATTAGCCACATAAAAGGCCAATATAAATCCATATTATTATGGGTCCCAGCCATAGAGGCCTTGGCACTTTGCTAATCTTTTTGATTCTCTCGTTTATGAGGGGGAGCAGGATTAATGGCTGGAAGAAGTGATGGGGGTCATGGTTGTTTATGTTGTGGTTGTTTGGATTCTAGGTTCCCAAACATCTCAATAGAATTGGTTTCCTTTGGGTCACCTCCACCTTAAGTACAGGAGGAATGGCAGCTTCTCCTTTGAAAACTAGAATCCCAAAGTATCTTGCTGTTCACATGGTCTCCAATGGGCCTGTGGCTATAACCTGAATTGTCTTTTCTTTGTGTGTAGAGCATTATTGTTCTATGTTAGAGATTATGAAACAAAGACCCAATAGACATTGTTCCTACTCTCCAGGACATTACAGGTTCTTGACTGAGACAATATTCACAAATAGAAAAAGAACATTTACAATGTTAACACAAATAAGTTCAGATGAATATCACAAAAAAAAAGTTGGAGCTTAAAAAGACTTTAGAACATAAAATGTTGGATATGGATAGGGGCTGGACTTGTAACTTGATTTGTGTAGGGAATTCTGAGTTGAGGAAGTTCCCTCTAGGAATACAGTTGGGCATCTTCCCTTAGAGGCTCAGGAAATTGCCCAGCATCCTGGGAGCTTGGTAAACTTGGAAAAGGAGCATAATATGTCAGAGGTAGGACTTGAACTTAGATATTTCTGGGTTCAAGGGAAATTCTCTATCAGTTGTGTTAATAATGGAAAATACCTTAGTCATAATTACAGATTAGGAAACTGAAGTTTAATTAGGAGAAGGAATTTCTCCAGGGGGTAACAGAGATTAAGTATCAGAGACAATGATGTCTTCTTCCAAATGGATCTTGCTGGCATTCTTCCATGGCCCCTGGCGGGTGAGCAATCATAGTTGGATTAGATAAAGTCTTCCCTTAGAAGTTTCCTTTGGAGGTGTGGATACGGGAGGGACAGTGAAAAGTCTCAGCTGGGGCCACTTGTTCACATGAGAACCTCTTGCTTCCCTCCCTAGGTCTCTCACGTGGCTGGGGATCATCACAGTGGTGGGCACTGGTTTTGGAGCCTTCAACCTGGCCTCGGCTGTCCTGAGTCCCTGCCCTCCGCTGAAGGGCTCCCCTTGGGGAGAAGCCCTCATTGTGAGTAACTCTTGCCCCTCCCTCTCCTCTCCGGCTCCATCCTTCCCTCTTCTCTCCTTCCTTTTTCTGCCTCAGTTCCTTCCAGACCAGAATAAAGCATCGGACCATCTTTTGATTTTGGGGGTGGGAAAGTCATCTCGGGGACCCTTCCATTGGGAAAACAGCTGGCTACTGGAGCTCCAATTACACTGGCACTCAGCTCCCGAGAGCTCTTTTTGCCATGGAGGATCCTGTCTGATGCGAAGGAATATGTCTGTCTTTCAGATTATCTCTTGGTTGTCTTGTGGTGGGTTCCTGACCTACATCAAGGTGATAACTGGGGTGTACCTGCGCAAGGTGAGCCACAGCGCCCTTTTGTGGTGTGGTGCAGCCATCCAACTGGGCTCTGCAGTTGGGGCCATGATCATGTTTCCTCTTGTCAACGTGCTGTCCATTTTTAAGTCCGCCGATGAGAGCAACCTGCAATGTCCCATCTGAGCAGCCCCTAGGGCAACTTTTCTGGGCTGAATTTCCCTGGACCAGGAGAGCCAAAGCCACGGAAAGGCCATCATATCCCCTTCCAAGTTTCCCTCCGACACTGGCACACTCTCAGGTTTGGTCCTCACCCCAGTGAATGAAATGGGAAACTGAGGACTTCTCAGAACAATAACCTTGTCCAGACTGAGCTCTGGGAGAAGAGCAAGGAAGCTCTTCCCCCAGAAATGTTTGAAATACCCTCTTTTCTTAAACATTATTGCTTAAAGGTTTGGGGTGGGGGGTTTCTGTAATCTCGACAGCCTGAAAACAGACCAGATCACTTTGCTGAATGGTTTAGTAATTTAGGAATATTTAATCCTCTTACTCGACCCCTTAATGATGTAACTAGCAAAAGTCTTAAACATTTATTGCTTAACTAAGACCCTGGTGCCACAAAGGCCACCTGCCCACCAAAGACAAATATTGGGTTGGCCAGTGACTCTAAAGATTAACTGGGGGCTTGGGTGGGTTAAAGGAGGGCGTGTTTCTGTAATCATGACTATGTCATTCTGTCACCTACATCTGAAAATTGGCCTCCTTCCTCCAGCTTCCCTGGGGGAGTGACTGCCCACTTCTCATGAGATTCTAATAAACCTTCTCATCTTCACTTCTCTGAGTAATTATTTTGAGTCGGGGGTTGCCTTGTCCCACACACCAGTAATGTTAAAGCTTCCACAATCTGGGAAGATTCCACTCACATCTCCAAAAGTCAAAGCCACAAACTCTACAATCAATTAGTCAGGACTTCAGTCACTGCTTTTGGAAACCATTGTTATTGGCTTTTGGGAACATGCTCTACCTCTGGGCAAAAAAAGTAGCTTAGCCTATAGTCTAAGTTGCATGTGGGCTAGCCTACAGTTATCTGGTTAAGTGACTTGCCTGGGTCATTCAACAAGTATATAATGGAGAACTTCCTAATTTTAGCTTTAATTTTAAAAATTCAATAGTATTTTATTTTTTCAATTACATGCAAAAATAATTTTCAACATCCATTTTTGTAGGATTTTTGAGTTCTATATTTTTTTTTCTCCTCTTCTATCTTCCCCCCTTCTCAAGACTGCAGACAATCTGATAAAAGTTATACATGTACAATCATTTTAAACATGTTTCTATATTAGTTATTTTGTGAAAAAGAAATCAGAACAAAAGGAGGAAAGCACAAAAAAGAAAAAGTAAACAAAGCGAAAAGGTGGCAATATAATGCTTCAATCTGTGTTCAGTCTCCATAGTTCTCTCTCTGGATGATGATGGCATTTTTCTTCCTAAGTCTATTGGAATTGTCTTAGATGAATGTATTGCTAAGAAGAGCCAAGTCTTTCATAGTTGATCATCACAAAATCTTGTAATTACTGTATACAGTCTCCTGGTTCATTTCACTCAGCATCAGTTCATCTAAGTCTTTCCAGGCTTATCTGAAGTCAGTATGCTCATCATTTCTTATAGAACAATAATATTCCTTTACATTTACATAACTTATTTAGACACTTCCCAAGTGATGGGCATCCACTCAATTTCCAGTTCCTTGCCATCACAAAAAGAGCTGCTACAAACATTTTTGCATATGTGAGCCCTTTTTCCTCTTTTATGATCTCTTTGAGATACAGATTCAGTAATAACACTTCTGGTTCAAAGGGTTTACACAGTTTTATAGCCTTTTAGCTAAATCTAACTTTCTATTTATTGCTTAACACTTATTTTTTTTTCTATTTGAAATGAGTCAAAGTATACTTTGTTGAAATCAATAAAATAAAATTCTTATTCAATGCAACAAATGTGTCTATTAAATGCCTATAACGTTTAAGATACTATATACTGAAGATACTATATACTGAAGATACAAAGAAGAAATGTAAAACAAAAATAACTCTTTTCAATGAACTTAAATTTTAATGGGATATTCAATTTGTAAGTGAAGGTGGCCATCTGAACTGAATAATCAAAGACAGGATTTGGAATGCTGAGTCTAGAGAACATCTAAGTAATTCTATACGTGAAAGTGAGAAATCTGAATTAAGTTTGAAATGTGAAACATATAAAAATTTTTATTTTATCCTAAAGGCAATAGTGAGTTACCCAAGACTTGAAATAGCATGGTCAAACCTGGCTTTAGGAAGATTATATTGTCAACTGTAGAGAACAGATTAGAGAAAGGAGAAGCTAGGAGGCAAAGTAAGAGATTATTATAATATTCTATTCAAGAAGTGATAAAAGCCTCTTGATATTCCTGAAGAGAAGGGGATGAATGACAAATTCAATGAAGATAGAATTGACAAAAAATCAGTGGAGATAGCAGAGTAACAGGAAGAAGTATAGCCAAACTCCTACAAAGAATTTGGAAGCACCAGATCAAATTCTGATCTGAAATTCTACTTTCTCCCCAAATCAGTCATTTTTCCAGCCCAGGTTGGCATAAGGAATCTGAGTGCTAGGAATAGGGTCTAGTTAAGAACCACTATATGAAACTTTCCAGAACATAGTCAACCCTGTATGCTAAGGTAAGAGGTCTCAGATCCACCCAGAGGAGTCTAATTGTGGAAGATGTCAGCTAGCAGCTTTGTACTACTTCATTCTGGACACAGTTGCAGTGCTGACTGAAGAAGAGAACTGTGCTCAAGGGTGGAAGTCCAGGGTGAGAACTAGATTATGTGTTGTGCAAGGAGCAAATTCAGAAGTAAGCCGCTTCAGGAATATCAGAGGATTCAAACTCAACCCAGACATTCCTTCCAAAAGAGTGCAGAGTCTAGCCCTAAAATGAAATCTGAAGTCAGGAAGAAGGCTGAAAGAATAAGCAAACAGAAAGAATCCCAACATAAATGAGTCATTAAAGTGACAGGGATGCTTAAGATACAAACCCAGAAGTGTATGACTCCAAAACAAATCCTCCAAGAAAGGGCAATGGACAAGTTCAACTAGAATGAGATGAAAGAGATGAAGCAAGAAGTTTGGGGTTTTTTGTGAGGCAGGATAGAGATCAAAAATTTTTAATAGTTTATTGATAGTGGTGGAGAGTTTTGAATCCATGACCATTGGACTGAATGGGACTCTTGTTTCAAAGCGTCCAACCCTCAAGTGAGTGGCACCAGCGCTCAGGGAAACAAAGGCTGAAGGAGGGGTAGAGCACTGTGGGGATAGAAGTTCCAGGAAAGGAACTTTTATAAATTCAGTTCTGACTGGTTGGGGGTATGGAGGAAGGATCATAAATTCTGATAAGGAGCTAGGAGACACTGAGTCTGAGATCAGAAAAATATGCCCAACATTGGAGATAAGCCATCTGGAGTCTTAAGACTCTTTGGAATGCCAGTGGCCACAGCTCTGCAGCCCTAATTACCTCAGTTCTAATGGCCAGCAAGGGAGGTTGCCACCAGGGAGACTGAGGCAGAACAATTCAGGGAAATTGAGGCAGAACAATTAAGGGAGACGGAGACAGGGGAACTGTGGCACAACATTTTAAAATGTTTTAAGTGATCTCAAAGAATGAAATGATGGCATTAAAGGGAAAAGAATTTTTTTTTGGGGGGGTGAGGCAATTGAGGTTAAGTGACTTGCCCAGGGTCACACAGCTAGGGAATGTTAAGTATCTGAGACCAGATTTGAACTCAGGTCCTCCTGACTTCAGGGCTGGTGCTCTATCCACTGTGCTACCTAGCTGCCCCACAAAATTTTTTTAAAAGCTTTTTATTTTCAAAACATATGTACAGATAATTTTTCAACATTGACCCTTGCATAGCCTTGTGTTTTGGATTTTCCCCTCCTTCCCCTACCCCCTTCCCTAAATGGCAAACAATCCAATATACGTTATACATGTTAAAAATATGTTAAATCCAATATGTGTAAACATATTTCTCTTGTTCTTGTTGCACAAGAAAAATCAGATCAAAAAGGAAAGAAAATGAGCAAGAAAACAATGTAAGCAAACAACATCAAAAAGAGTGAAAATGTTATGTTGTGATCCACATTCAGTTCCCACAGTCCTCTCTCTGGGTGTAGATGGCTCTCTTCTTCATAAGATCATTTCATTGTTGAAAAGAGCCACATCTGTCAGAATTGATCATCTTATAATCTTGCTATTGCCATGTACAATGATCTCCTGGTTCTGCTCATTTCACTCAGCATCAGTTCATACAAGTCTCTCCAGGCCTCTCTGAAATCATCCTGCTGGTCAATAATATTCCATGGCTTTCATAGACCATAATTTATTCAGCCATTCTCCAATTGATGGGCATCCACTCAGTTTCCAGTTTCTTGCCACTACAAAAAGGGCTGGTATGGACATTTTTATAGCCCTTTGAGCATAGTTTCAAATTGCTCTCCAGAATGGTGGGATCATTTCACAACTCCACCAACAATGCATTAGTGTCCCAATTTTCCCACATCCCCTCCAACATTTACCATTATCTTTTCCTGTTATCTTAGCCAAGCTGAAAGATGTCTTAATTTCCATTTCTCTATTCAATAGTAATTTAGAGCATTTTTTAAAATATATGACCAGAAATAATTTGTATAGAGTGATGTAAAGAAGAAACTCTTTATCAGTCTTCATTGTCTACTTCTCCAGTATCTATGCATCTTTAAACAATTTTTGAGATTTTGATTAGCTTATCTTTAGATAAATCTGGGACTATTCTGATCTCTCCCTTTGAGCTACCAAACTCCTCCTTGGTTCCTCCCCTTACTGCATAGATTACTTAACCAGTGTCTCTGGATTTAGCCTTTAAAATTTCTTTAGATTGGTCTGGGACCTGGTCTGCCAGGTGGATTCCAACTAGTTTCTCCTTGACCCTTCCCTTTGAGCTACCAAAATCCTCCCTGGTTCCTCCCCTTACTTTATAGACTCTACCTCTATTCCTTTGACATTTTATAAGTTTTGTACCCCTAAATGCAAATTGCTCATTCATTTATGACTCTGTATTGTAATTGCTTGAGCCCATGAAACTATTTTTACATAAATAAAATAGCATATTTTTCTAATCTGTGACAGATGCCAGACTTGATTTCTTCAGGTTGATTGAACTGTAGCCAAATCTGCATATTTTTATATAATATTCTTTTGTAATTTATTGCTCTTCTGAATCTATTTCATATTACCACTCCTGGTGCCTATTTTATCTCATCAATAGAATATGAGATTCTTCAGAGCTGAAACTATGTCTTATTTGTATTTGACTCCCCAGAGCTTAACATGTTTCCTTGCACTGCACATAGTAGCATTTAATAAATGTTTATTGATTGACTATTCATCTTTGTATCTTCTGTATAGAAGACAACTAGGTGACACAATGATTAAAGCACTGGATCTAGATTCTGGGAGATCTGAGTTCACATGTAATCTTAGACTCTTACTAGTTGTATGACCCTTACACAGGTCACTAAATTCTGTCTGCCTCAGTTTCTTCAACTGTAAAATGAGTATAAGAACAACATCTATCTATTGTGAGACCAATAAGATACTATTTGTAAAGTGCTCAACCCAGTGCTTGGTACATCATAAACATTCCCTTCTTCCCCTTCTAGAGCCTATTCTTTATTGCCCAACCTTGGAATGCCTTTGGGCCCTAAACATAGTAGGTGTTTAGTAAATGTTTGTTGAACAAATAATTACAAAAAAGTCTCATTCATTGTTAGTTGACAAGATTAATCCTTAGCACTCTGGGCTGTAAGGGAGAGAGAACTGGGCTAGAAGTCAGATTCAAGTCCTAATTCACCTTCTAATTTAATATGTGGCCTTGGGCCTTCCTGAAAATTTCAAAGGTCAGTTTAGCTGTCAATCTTCTGTGCTTGTAAAGAACAGTGCCATTTAAAAATTACAGAGTCCTTTCCTCACAATAATTTTGTGAGGTGTCAGTATTAGTGATCTTTTTTATTAGACCTGTGATTTGATAAGTCACTACCAATGAGGAAGCTCCCTCTTGCCCACGATTATACATCCAAGGTATATCCAAGGTGAGAAATGTACTGAGGTCTTCCTGACTTTGAAGCCAACTCTCTATCAAGTACTTCATGCTCTCTGTCCATTATCCCTATCCTTATCATCTATTATTACCCTCATTTAAAGATCAGGGCTCCTTCCACTCATGATCCCTTTTCTTCTGAGAAATTTTTATGTGATCCCAGGCATATGAGTATAGATTATAGGTATACAAATCAAACATTTACTAGTAATAAATAATAATTTCATGAACCCCACATTCAGTTACATGTGGGGTCACAACCCATAGTTTAAGAAGCTTTGTTATAGATAATGAAATACGCTAGAGAGGTGTGTTATGATCACATGGCTGGTAAATTTTAGAGTCAGTATTTGAGTCTTGGTTTCTTGATTTTAGTGTTTTTTCTACTGCACCATGTTATGTTCTTGGAAGCTATAGATTAATCTGTGTAGTTACTGCTCTGGATGTTCCTGAGGGATAGCCAGGCCAAGTGAAGAAAGGAGCATCCTCTATGCCTCTGCTGGGCTCAGCCTAAAGTTGCCATCATATTTTAGCAGAGAGGTTTCTTCTTCTTTTTTTTTTTTTTTTTTTTAAGGAAACTACCATTTATTTGTGAGAAGTATGGGAGGCATATTAACTAGTTTTTTTTTTTTTTTAAAGCTCATTTAATAAACAAGTATCCAAAAAATTAGCAGGAGTGAATTAGTAGTTTGGGCAAATGGAATGGTCATTTGGCTATCTTTTTGAGAGCCAAGACTTTGTAGACATCTCTCTTCCTCTTGATACATCTGATGCAATCCTGTGGCTCTGTTCCATTCTCTAGCTCAGGTTACTTGTAGAAGTTTCTCTTTTTTGTCCATCTTGTCACCTTTTTGAATCCAACTTTTAGGTTGAGGAGTCAAGCTCTTACAGATTCTCAGGAAAGGGCCTCTGTCTAGGTGAAGATCCATATTGGAGAGAGCTGTTTCCAGACGTTGTCTCTGCCTCTTTTCCTCCAAATTGCCTTAAGTGGGCATCATACCTGATATATTTTAAAAAGTTTGAGGGTTTGAGAGACATAGTATGTGGAGAATTTAATCTCCTTGTTTAATAATCCAGCCAAAGTAGGAGTAAAAGGAAATTCATTTTGTCTCTCTTAGACCCCAGAGAGGTTTCTTCTGAGGAACCTGGGGGAAGGTAGGACCAGAGCTCTTCTGGGAAAATAGAAGGTGAAACCTGTCAGATTGGCTAAAATGACAGGAAAAGATAATGATGAATGTTGGAGGGGATGTGGGAAAGCTGGGACACTAATACATTGTTTGTGGAGCTGTGAACGGATCCAATCATTCTGGAGAGCAATTTGGAACTATGCTCAAAAAGTTATCAAACTGTGCATACCCTTTGACCCAGCAATGTTTCTACTGGGCCTATATCCCAAAGATATCTTAAAGGAAGGAAAGGGACCCCCATGTGTAAGAATGTTTGTGGCAGCCTTTTGTGTAGTGGCAAGAAACTGGAAGCTGAATGGATGCCTATCAATTGGAGAGTGGCTGAATAAATTATGGTATATGAATGTTATGGAATATTATTGTTCTGTAAGAAAAGACCAGCAGGATGATTTCAGAGGCCTGGAGGGACTTGCATGAACTGATGCTGAGTGAAATGAGCAGAACCAGGAGATCATTATACATGGCAACAACAATACTATATGATGATCAATTCTGATGGACATGGCTCTCTCTCTGCAACAATGAAATGTTTCAAACCACTTCCAATTGTTCAGTGAAGAAAGCCATATACACCCAGAGAGAGGGATATGGAATGTGGACCACAACATAACATTTTCACTCTCTTTATCAATGTTTGCTTGCATTGGGTTTCCTTTCTCAGATATTTTTTGCTCATGTAGATACGATTGTTCTTGCACAGCAAGATAAATATGGAAATATGGATACATATATTTGACTTGTCAAGTATTTTAATATAATTAACATGTAGTGGGCTTCCTGCCATCTAGGGGAGGGGAGGGGACTGGGGGGAAAATTTGTAATGGAAAGCTTTGTAAGGATCAATGTTGAGGAATCACCCATATATATGTTATGCAAATAAAAAGCTTTAATTTAAAAATAATTAATTAATTAATTTAAAAAAGAAAAAGAAAAAAAGAAAATAAAAGGTGAAAGATGCCTGTAAAACAGAGAAATTGGGTAAGGAATTAGAGGATTCATTTCACTGCTATCCTGCTACTGTTGACCAGAGAAATGGGAGCAAGCAGGTAGACAGTTCTGTCTAGACTCTTTTCTACCATTCCTTCTCCTCCTCTTTTTTTTAAAAAAAAATTATATATTAGTTTTCAACATTTATAATATTTTGATTTCCATTTTTTTCTCCCTTCTTCCTTTGCCTCTCTAACTTCCCAGGATGTCAATCTGATATAGGTTATACATGTACAATCATATTGAACATATTTCCACACTAGCTATGCTGTGAAAAAAAGAATTAGAAGAAGAAAAACATGAGAAAGAAAAAACAAAAAAATGAAAATAATATACTTTGACTTGTGATCAGATTTCATAATGCTTTCTCTGGTTGTGGATAGCATTTTCCAACATGAATCTTTTGGAATTGTTTTAGATCACTATATTATTGAGAAGAATATCATAATCATAATTGATTATCACACAGGTAGCTATTACTGTGTATAATGATCTCCGGGTTCTGCTCACTTCCCTCAGCATCAGTTCAAATAAGTCTTTCCAAGGTTTTCTGAAATCAGCCTGCTCACTATTTCTTAGTGTGATAGTATTCCATTACATTCATATACAAGTTGTTAAGCCATTCCCCAAACAATGGGCATCTCCTCGATTTCCAGTTCTTTGCCATCACAAAGAGAGCTGTTGTGAACATTTTGGTACATGTGGACCCTTTTCCATTTTTGAGGGATCCCTTAAAGTCCCAGTTCTGCCACTTAATACTTGTAAGACCTTGTCACAAATTTCTTTGGGTTTGCTTGATTTTCTCTTCAGTAAAAATGACAGAGTTGACAAGGAGATAGCTAAGGGCAGGAATCCTAAAGTCCCCAGTCCTATAAAAGAGGGGGGAAGGCACAGGTTTTTGAATCCAGGAGTCCCAGCAAAGCCTTCTTGTCTCCAACTCTTAGGATTCATTCCACTGCCTTCCTGCTGCTGTTGACCAGAGGAATGGGAGCAGGCAGGTAGTCAGTTCTGTCTGGACTTTTTTCTACCATTCCCTCCCCCCTCCTTCCCCTAAGGACTGAATAAATGATGGCTCAGCTGCCTATGAATCCTTGCCGGTGCATGATCTGCTAGGAACCTGGTGTGTCTTCTTGGGGGCTGTGGTTCAACTACCAAATGACTTCCAGGGAGGGTAAAAAACAGCTGAGCCTGGTGGAAGAAGAGATTAAACATTCATGTGGCTAATAATAGTTTCTCCCGAAACATTAACTCTTAGAACCATGGACAGCAGGCCTGTCTCCCTGGACCAGACAGACAGCCTTATGGTGAAGGGGGAAAAGTCCCTGTCCAGAGAGAAAGCAAGCCCAGATTGGAGGAAGAGATGAGTCCATTCATCACACATTAGCACTCAGGAAGCTCCCCAGCCCTTTCCCCTTTCACTGTGTGAGTCACTTCCCCTCCTTACCTAGGTAGAGTGCTCCCACTTAGCTCCCTTGGCTGATTATTCCCTTCCTCTCCCTTCTTTTTTCTCCCCCCTCTCCATCCTTCTCTCCTTTCCAGAAAAGTGGCTCTGTATTTCCAAACCACTGAGGGGAGCTAAGTTTTTCCTTCCCAAGCAATCCTGGTTGGTCACAAGCTACACTGTGCTATACCATATTGTGCCACTGTGCCCCCATGAATATGAGGTGGAGGGAAGCTTATCTCCTTCTCCTTAGAAGCAGTCAAGGTTCCCCTGCTGAAGAGAGGAGGGGATTGGGTAAGCATCTTTCAGGAGATGTATGGAGCATGTCTGATCAGCACCTCTGCCTCCCCACCCACAGATTTGATTGCTTTAGTCAAGTAATCAAAAAGCATTTATTATGCATGGATAATAAGGCATTGAGGGTACAAAGACAAAAACAACCCTGTTGTTGCCCTTAAGAAACAACATCCTTTTGGGTGGGCTACATATATTTTTGTCTTGTTAGTCAATCATTTTTCAGTCACATCTGATTTTTTGTGACACTATTTGGAATTTTCTTGGCAAAAATATTGAAGTGGTATGTCATATTCTTCTCCAGCTCATTTTATAGATGAGAAAACTGAGAAAGACAGGGTTAAGTGACTTATCCAGGGACACACAGCTAGTACGTGTCTAAGGCCAGATTTGAATTTTTTTTAATAATAGCTTTTTAGTTTCAAAATACATGCAAAGATAGTTTTCAACATTCATCCTTGCAAAACCTTTTATTCCAAATTTTTCTCTCTCATGTCCCCCCCACTCTCCTCCCCTAGACAGCAAATAATCCAATATAGGTTAATCCACTTCTATACCTATTTCCACATTTATCATGCTGCACAAGAAAAATCAGCAGATTTGGATTTAAGACTATCAGGCAAGTCAGGAGGACATGAGTTCAAATTTGGCCTCAGACACTTAACACTTCCTAGCTGTGTGACCCTGGGCAAGTCATTAACCCCAATTGCCTCAAAAAAAAAAAAAAAAAAAAAAAAAAAAAAAAGATCAGACTTTCAGACTCCAGGCTCATACTCTATCCAATACCTAGCTGCCCAATTTTGTGTATATATGCACACTCACATATAGATATAGATTAATGTAAATATTGAGATGAAAGATAATTTTGGAAGATAGGGCACTAGCAGATGGGGGATCAGGAAAAAGACTTTAGGTAGAAAGTAGAGCTGGAGTCTAGCTGAACTTTGAAAGATGTAAAAGGATTCTGTAGAGTACAGGAGAAGGAGTACATTCAAGTTATGGGGAACATATAATGTAGAGGAAAGGTGATGAGAGACGATGTGTTCTAGGTTCAAACAACAAGCAGAATGGGATGGCTGGATTTTAAGTGTGTAAGTGGGGATTATATATATAAGGCTAGAATGATAGATTGGTGCCAGGTTAGGAAAAACTTTAAAAACCAAAAGAGTTTATTTCATAATAGAAGCAAATGGGAAATCCTGGAATTTATTGAATAGGAGAGTGATTGTGGTCAGACCTGTTCTCAAGTAAAATTCCTTGGGCAGCAGTGTGGAGACTGGCTTAGGGTGAGACCTGAGAGGGGAGACTAATTAGTGGGATATTGTAGTGGAGGTGATGAAGATCTCAGGAAATCCCAGCAGGTGACAGATTATTAGGAAAGACAGCAACAGGAAATCCTGAGGCTTCAGTGGAATACAACCATCTCATCCTTGCTTCCTTTTGGCCCTGGTGACTGGCAAGTAATGAGGCCCTTCTGAGGTCTTGTTTTTTCTTAGAAGCAAAAAGGAAAAAAAACAAACAAACAAACAAAAAAACCTGGGTAACTGCTAATGGCCTTGGTTGCTAAACATTGACTTTAGACTGATTCTCTATTTTTAGAATCATAGAATAAAAATCAGGCCCAGAAAGATCCTTTGCTATAGATGGGTCTTAGAACACAAAATGTTAGAACTGGAAGAGACTTTAGAAAATAGACTGTTAAAGCTAAAGGTACCTTTTTGTGTGTGGAATGGACTCCTTTGGCATCTGGTAAAATCTATGGGTCCTCAAAATAGTTTTCAATGCATAAAAGAAAGTACAGAATATCATGAAGGAAACTGATGATATTGAAATATAGATATGAAAACTTTTTTTTGGTGAAAACATTTTTAAAAAAGGTAACAGACCTCAGGCTATGAACCCCTTGATCTATTTCAACCTCCTCATTTTAGGGAAAAGAAAATTGTAGCCCAGAATGGAGTTAGGATTTGCCTAGTTTTAAATACAAATCAGAAACAGGACTAGAACACAGGTCTCCTTGCTCAGTCCTGCAGTCTTTTCATCACAAGTTTTGCTAACAGTGCAGGTGCCTTAGTATCCCCACAGGAGCCCCAGGCATGTGCCTACTGGCCCTCCACTATGGACTGACTTTTTCCTTAGGGGATTTTCCCCACACTGACAACATTCCCTGGGCTGGGAAGGGGCCATAAGGAGGCAGAGGCGGCTGGGGATGGAGCTTCATCTATTGTTGGCATGAGAGAACCAGAGTAACAGGCTTGGGAATGCTGCCAGTTCTTCCTTCAAGCATCCCCCGCTGGGGCACAGAGCATGCTGTTCCACTGCGGAGCCCAAAGCAATGTGAGGTAGGGGCACATTTGCCTCCCCCTTTCCTCCCAGTAGCTCTTCTTAGAAGCAGCCAAGGTTCCCCTGCTGAAAAAAGGTGAGTGGGCAAACTGTACTTTGGCTCAATCCGGGGTTCTTTATGTGGAGAAGAATTCAGTGTAAATTTATTTTGATCTTTAACCAAATTTTTTTAGTCAGTCCATAAGCATTTACTGAGTCCTTAACATGAGCTAGGTAAGAGCCAATGTGGCAAAAGCCAATGGAGCAGCATTGAAAAGCATCCAAGGAATGCAACAGGACTCTTATAATTTTTATAATTATAGTGGGTAGAATTTATATTGCAATTTAAGATTGGCAAAGCACTTTACAAATATCTCGTTCATCTTTATGATAACTTTGGGCGGTAGGTGCCATTAACCTCATTAGTTACCACTTTAGGGAAAAAGTAGTTAAATGATTTAGCTAGTAAGTGGCTGAGGCAGGTTTTGCACTAGGGTCTTTTGGAGATCCAAGCCTCCATTCACAGTGCCTCTCAGCTGCTAATCCTGACTCTGCCTGAAATTTATCCTCGGGGTCTCATTTCGCCCACCTGCAAAATAAAAGGATTGGGCTTATCAGGGGTTGTTAACATGAATCTCTCTTTTTAGAACACCTGTATTTTAATATAACTTTTTTGTAATCTTATATACTTTATACATTTAAAAACACGATCTGTAATTTAGCTTTTCTCAGCAAAGCAATAATGCAAGACCATTCTGAAAGATGCTGTCCATCTTCAAGAAAGAGCTGGTAGAGCATGAATACATGTCAGAGATACTTTTTCTTTATTTTTCCTGTTTTTTTTTTTTTGTGTGTGTGTGTCTGTGCTTTCTTTCAGCATGACTTACATGGACATGTGTTTTGCATAACTACCTATGTATAATCTCTGTCAAGTTACTTGCCTTTTCAATGAGGAGGATGGGGATGGAAGGAGAGAATTTGGAACTCAAAATTTGAAAAAAAGGATGTTGAAATTGTTTTCCCATGTAATATTAAATTAATAATAAATAAAATAAAATAAAAATAAATAATATTAATTAAATTTTAAAAATGAAAACATAATTCTGAGGAGTCCATTCACTTCAGCAGACTGTAAAGGGGTCCATGAAATAAAAAAGGTTAAGAACCCATGGATTATACAATTTCTAAGGTGTCTTCCAGCTCTGCTATTCCATTTCTTTCTGACTTCTCAAAGAAACAGCAGGGCAGGGAAGAATCTCTCTACATTCTTGTCAAAGATAACCTCCATTTGGTCCCTGAGGGCAAAATAGAAAGCAAAAGAGAGGGGAGTGAGAGAAGTTGCTAAGTCCTGACATTAGGGGGGAAAACACCCTTTCTAACAACAATAGCTGCTCAAACTATCTTCCCTCCCCTTTTTAAAGCTTTTTATTTTCAAAATATATGCATAGATAATTTTCAACATTTACTCTTGCAAAACCATGTGTTCCAATTTTTTTTCCTCCCTTCCCTACGTCCTCCACTAGATAGCAAGTAATCCAATATATGTTAAACATGTGCAATTCTTCTATATATATTTCCACAATTATCATGCTACACAAGAAAAATCAGATCAAAAAGGAAAAAATGAGAAAGAAAACAAAATGCAAGCCAACAACAATAAAAAAAGTTGTCCAAAAATATCTGAATATTAAGGGATATCCAAAAGTAGAACGAGCTCCCTAGGGACATGGTAGGTTCCATCTCTTAAGAGCTCTTGAAGCAGAAAGCTGAATGACCACTTGTCAGGCATGCAGGGATTGGAATGGACAAGATATGGGATCCCTGTCATTCACGTTCTGAGATTCATTAAAGCATTTTTTGGTTTGTTTGTTTACTTCACAAGGACCTTTGCCTAGACACTCCTGAGAACTTCTCACTACAGTCTGTGAGCTAAGAATAGTTAAGAGTGCTCCCTGATCCTTCCTGTCTCTTCCCAGCTCCAGAACCAGAGCCAGGCCCAGGCCCTGCCTGGCTGCATTCCAAAGAAGCAGCTGAGGCAGCCACCTGTGCTTCCAAGGGCTAGCTTGTCAGAAAATGAAACTCACTGGAGGAGACTCACAGGGCCTGAATTTAAAACCATCTCTGCTACTTACTATAATCTGTGTAACTCTGGGGAAGTAGGCTTACCACTCTCCCTCACCCTTTGCCTTGGTTTTTCCTATCTATAAAATGAAAGGATTAGACATTGAAATCTAAGATCTTTTCCAACTCTAAGCTTTGATCCCTATGAAACTCTGAGATTCAAAACTGTTTGTTTAGGACACAGACTGATGCTAGAATTGAAAGGGAAAGAGGGAATAAGCATTCATATATTATCCCTACTATGTGCCAGCAGGATTGTGATAAACTCTGTTAGCCAATAATTAAAATTCCATGGTATACTCCTATATCACCTCACCTCCTTTCAAAAATAAATATCTCATTTTATCTCCACATCAACCGTAGGAAGTAGGAGCTATTATAATCCTTGCTTTATAAATGAGAAACCTTTATAGAGGTTAAGGGATTTGTCTAGGATGGCACAGCTGGTAAGTACCTGACATTGAAATTTGAATTCAGAGCTTCCTCACAAGGGATATTGGACAATTTTATTTTTTTAATGATAGCTTTTTATTTTTAAACCACATGCAAAGATAGTTTTCAACATTCACCCTTGCAAAACCTTGCTTTCCAAATTTTTCTCCCTCCCTCCCTCCCACCCCATCCCCTAGACAGCAAGTAAATCCAATAAAAGTTAAATATGTGCAATTCTTCTAAATTTATTTCCACACTTAACACACTGTACAAGAAAAATCATATCAAAAAAGAGAAAAATGAGAAAGGAAAAAAAAAGCAAACAACAGCAAAAAAGGTGAAAATACTATGTTGTGATCCACATCTAATCCCCATAGTCCTCTCTCTGGATGCATCTGCCTCTCTAAGCCAGAAGGGACATCCTGACACTTAAAAATTTGATAACAAGAGCAGAAGGCCATGAAACCCCTCTTCTAGTGCTTCTAATGTACTTATTCATCCCTCAAAACCCCCTGAAATCCTAGAAACTCAACATATGGTTGGAAGGACCCAGCATCCTGGGGCACATAAACCTAGCTCCCTGTTCCAGATCGAAGGTGAATCAAAAAGAATCACAGAACAGAATGTTAGAATAGAAAAGAATTTTAGAACATAGAACATAGGTGGAAAGGACCTTAGACAAATACTTTTCAGGTGTGAGGATCTGCCAAGCTCTGGAGAAAGATAATGATTTTAAAATGACATTATCTTTACAGACTAGCGATGATAGTGTATGACCTGACATGCATTAAAAATAAAACTCAAATATGTAATTTTGGGCAAGTTATCTTCTGTGCAGTTTAGGGTTTTGTGGTTGTTGGTTTTGTTTTGTTTTGCTTTTTGTTTATTTTGTAAAATGCATTTCAATGAGTTCTAAGTATCTTCTTCAAATCTGTGATCTTATATATGATACAAAATAGCTTGTGATGGGACAAAGGAGAACTGGATGAAGAGCTAGAGGACATTTGAGAAAGAAGGTAGGGAAGCTCGGAGAGAGGATCAGGGAAAGCTTCATGGAAGAGGAGGTGTAAGCTGGGTCTTGCTTCAATGGACAGAGATGAAGGAGAGGGAGGACAGAAGAGGGGGACTCTATTTCCAGGCTGGAAGAAACCTCAATTTCATCTTCTCATTTATAAAAGAATGGATTTTTATTGGTATCTTTTTGTTTTTATACCACCCAGATTTCCACCTTCTCCCAGAGAACCATCTCTTATGACAAGTAATTTTTTAAAAGAAAAAAAGTAAAGAGAAAAAAAACAAATTCCACAAATTTCTGACTTGTGATAATTTCCAAGTTGTCTTGTATAGAGATTGTTCATATGGCATTGTTAGCATACTGTCTGCCCAATGAATTATTAAATCCTTGAGTTTTTTCTTCCTTTATATTAATATATTGGCAAAAAACCTAAATTATGTTCAGTTATCCGCATTCATGGACCTTTGCCAAGGAGTGGAGAAAGATGTCTTCTTTATATCTTTTCTTTTTTTTCTTTTTTAAATTTTTTTTTTGTAATTTTGCATCATTCTCTTTTTAAAAACTGTTTTTGTAGTTACTGTTCTTTCCATTTACAATGCTGCAGTTGTATTACTTTCCTGGCTCTTTTTACTTTGCATTAATTAATTTACTTTGTATTAATTAAGCCTGTGCTTCTTTATATTCACACATATTCATCATTTCTTTATAATATAGTAGCATTCCATTATATTCATGAGTTGCCATTTAGTTCAGGAAAGTATACTCCAATGATGGACTTTTACTTTGTTTCCAGTTATTTGCTTCCACAAAAGATGATGCTACATACTTATTTATTTAATGAGGCAATTGGAGTTGAGTGACTTGCCCAGGGCCACACAGCTAGAAAATGTTAAGTATTTGAGGTCAAATTTGGACTCAGGTCCTCCTAATTTCAAGGCTGGTGCTTTATCCACTGAGTCATCTAACTGCTCCCTTTATACCCTTTTGAGAAAGGGCAAGGTGAAGGAATAAACAGGGGGGGAAATAGTTAGCAATAGTAATTATAAAAAGAATTTTGAAGCAATTCTCTGATGAAGGTCTCATTTCTCAAATGTACAGAGAACTGAGTAAAATTTATTAAAAAAAATAAGCTCCATTCCCTTTGATAAGTGATGAAAAGACATGATCTCTGTCCAAAGGGTTATAAAATCATACATATTCTTTTACCTAGCAGTACCACTATTAGGCATGAATCCCAAAAGAGATTGAAAAAAAAAAAAAGGAAAAGACTCTATATGTATAAAAATATTTATAGCAGCGCTTTTCTCAGGGCAAAAAATTGCGACTTGAGGGGATGCTCATCAATTGAGGAATGGCTGAATAAATTGTGGAATGTAACTATGAAGGAATATTATTGTTTTATTAGAAATGATGAGCAAGATTCTATCAGAAAAACCTGGAAAGTCCTCCATGAGCTCAAGCAAAGTGAAATGTATTGTGCATATAGTAATAGTAAAGCTGACATATGATCAGCTGTGAATGACCTTTCTGTTCTTGGCAAAACAATGATCCAAGGCTTATTCTGAACAATTTATGATGAAAAATGCTATCCATACCCAGAGAAAGAACTGATTATGTCCAAATACAATTGAAGCATACTTTTTTTTTTTTAAATTCTTTTTTTTTCTTGAAGTTTCCCCTTTTTTTTGGGGGGGGGATCTATGTTTTCTTTTGCGACATGACTTTTATGGAAACATTTGTACTACTTCACATGGGCTTTCTAAATGGGCAGCGATAGAGAAGGGAGAGAATCTGGAACTCAAAATTTTAAAAATAAATGTAAAAAATTGTTTTATATATAACTGGGGAAAATATTAGAACAGAAAAAAAGTGTCTTTTTGATGTATATAGTCTTTTTGTCATTGACCTCCACATATATGCCTAGCAGTAGAATCTGTTGGTCAAGAAGAATGGGCAAATTGCTTTATACTTCAAATTGCTTTACAAATTAATTGTGCTATTTCACAATTCTACTAATAGTGCAGTAATGTGTCTGTTTCCACAATCTCTATAATATTGACTATTCCCATTTTTGTTGTTCAATCAATTCAATAGTGTCCAACTCTTTATGACCACATCTGTGATTTTCTTGGAAAAGATACTTTTCTACATTTCTTTTGACAGATGAGGAAACTGAGGTAACCAGGATAAACCTGGTCCAGGGTCACACAGCTGGTTTGTGCCTGAGACCAGAGCTGAACTCCGGAAGAGTCCATGCCTAGCATTCTATCCACTTTACCACTTATCTGCCCTTTTGTCAATTTATTGGACATAAGGTAAGGTTGTGACTTTCTATTATTAGAGCTTTGGAACATTCTTTCATCCCATTTTGAGAAGCCAAATGATTTGCCCATGGTGACATGATGAGCTAGCAGCAGTATTAAAATTAACTCACAAGTTTCTTGACCCCTAATTCGATGCTCTTTCCATTACACGTGTTGCCCTGGGATAAATTTGGCTGAAATTGGGTCACTGTCAGTAGGTGTTCTATGATCAAAGACAACTCAATTGTTTCCTTTACTGATGAGGTTAGACTCATTCATTGGGAGTTTGCTATTGTTGGAGGTTGAGTGGGATGCAAAGGACTATGGGAAATCAGATTCTGAATCCTATTTCTGGCTTTGACTCTGACTCACTCTGGATCTTTGAGTAAGTCACCCAAATAAAATCCCTGTGACTAAGCACAGAGGGTGGTGACATACTACCTGTGCATTGATCATGGAACAGTATAGGTAAAGGCTTCCTTGAGGAGGTGGCATTTAAGCTAGACCCTGAATGATGCACAGAGTACCCATAATCAATCAGGCAATTAATAACAGAGTTGAAAAGAGAAGGTACATTCCAGAAATAGAACATATTTGGGGGTGGCAAGGAGTAGAATTTGTTGAGAGCATAGAATGCCTGAGGGGGAGCAGTGGGACATATAGTCTCAAAATAAAATTTAGACTCAAACTATGAAATCAGACTAAATGCCAGGCTAAGAGGTTTGCATTTTACTTGGTAGGCAATAAGAAGCCACTGAAATGTTCAGTAAAGGTTCATGTTTTATCATGTCTGCTCTCAGGTTTTTTCCTACCCCTTAATGTAAGTGACTATTCCGTGTCTTCCTCAATTATTCCAGACTTGGAGAATTCTGCCTGTGTATCTCACTGGGTACTGAAACAGGAACTACCCTGAATTATTATAAGCTGTTTCAATGGAAACATCAGTACACTTGCTCTGGCAGCAGGATACTTGGTTTCTAGGTCCAGCTCTGTCACTAACTCTTTGTGGATAAGCTACTTAACTCCCTTGCTGTCTGTTTTCTCCTCCAAAAAAATGAGAAGGTTGGACTAAGACTTTTTGACTCTATATAGTATGCCATATCTCCTTACTAAGACTATAAGCCTGTTTCATCCTTCTCTTGGATTCTCCTCTAGGACCCAATGTAGGACTGTACATACACTCAGTACCCAGTGAATATTTATCATTATTACTTGACTAAGTGGTATAAGATCAGGTTCAAGACAAAAATCAAGTAACTGTCATCAGTCATATTCAGCTACTTATGGTCACATGCCCATAGTTATCACAGAGCAAAGGGCTAAAATTCGAATAACTGGCACTAACATCTTGTGTCTGCCTTGGTTTTCTCACCACCTTAGCAGAACTCATTCTACAAACATTTAGCACTTGGTCTCAAAATATTGTGCCAGGAAATTGGGGAACACAAAGTTTAGATGAGACAAAGTCCTTCCTCTCATAGAGTTTACTATGAAGGATATGATACATAGGACAATGGAGTTTACATTGAACTGAGATAACTGGGGATAAAGGGTTTATTTACTAGATTCACAGAATGTTAGGACCAGAAGGAAACAGAAATTTAGAGAGAGGAAATTGCTTTGGTTAAATTCACACAGAAGATTAAGAGTAGAATCAGAACTAGAAACCTGGTCTCCTGGCTCCTATTTCAGTGCTTTTTCTATTATATCACATTCTGCATATTCAAGTAATGTAGATAGTTGTCTTAATTTTCCATTCTTGCTTATCAGAGGACTCTGTATCTAAGGGATTTGATAAGTTCATGGGTGAGACTCTATGATATACAATTTAGAAATGAATCATATAGCACATATTTAATCTATATTGGATTACTTGCTGTCTTGGGGAGAAAAATTTGGAATACAAATTTTTACAGAAATGAATGTTGAAAACTATTTTTACATGTATTGGGAAAAATAAAATACTATTAAAATGAATCATAAAGCAAATAGCAAGGTTTTTCAAAGTGTTTACTACTGTCAGGACTGTGATAGCCCAAGAAATGAAAAAATAAAAACAAAATAATCCCTACCTTCTAGAACCTTTCATGTCATCAGGTGAGATATTATATTATATTATATATGCTATGTTATACACAAGCACACATATACCAACACATACATATACGTATGTTTCACATTCTCATATATGTATATGTAAGTATGTATGTAAGCATAAATGTGTATATTTACATAACATAAATATATACAAGAGATGTGTATATATCTTTATATCTCATAAGTACAACAATTTGTGGAGGAACAATGGCACAAACAGCCAAGGAGATCATGAAAGGCTACATGTAAGCTTTGAAAGAAACTAGATATTCTCAGAAGTAGAGGTGAAGAAACACAAAACCTAGAACATCAGGATTAGTGGAATCTTTAGAGTCTAAATTAGAGCCTATCAAAGTTGGAAAGGACATTAGAGACCTTCTTCTAGTCCAATATATTTTTTTAAAATTTCATAGAGGGTCTTAGCCTAGCTTATGTACTAGCTTGTTTTTTTCTGTAATTATTTTGCAACTAAATTGTTGACTCTTCAGTAAGGTTACAGGATGCCCACTCAGAAAAAGAGCACAACCTGAACTTCACCTTCCCTTATCTGTACCACTGTGTTGGGGCCACAAGGAGCACTTCATCAAACACCTGCTGAATTAAATTAACTGATGTCAGCACTCAGTGGGATCTTCATGGTTCCTCAGGTATGAATGTCGTTACCAGAAAGATGACTTAGGGTTTGAATTGGCAAATAATCTATGTGACAGGTAGCTTAGCTATTCATATCTGATATGGGCTTGTCCCTTCACTACGTCAGCCAGCTGGTCATGCATCGAAGGGTGTGCCCAGGAACCTAAACTCTGAGTCTCAATCAAGTTCTATACATAGTTGAGAGTGACAAGTCAGAACCAAGAAGAGGGAAGGAAAGAAAAAGGGGGTCTTTACTGACTAAATTCCAATTTGGTCTATTCTAAATTCTGAGTTCTTTGAAAAGATGAGATCTCAAAACCAAATACAGAACAGCTACTTAGCACTGGGAAGAACCTTAAAGATCTTTTATTCCATTTTATTCATTTTACAGATAAATACATTGAGAAACAGAAACTGTGTCTTGCCCAAGACCACAGAACTCAGAGCAATCCCAGGTCCCTTTGCCTAACCTGTACCTCAAGAGCAGTCTTATCTCATTATACCCTTTAGAGTTGAAATTGGCACATCATTCAGAAAATGATTTGACAACTAGCCTTTACCTGTGGCAACCCAAGGCCCCTCCCCAGAGCTGGTCATAAATCAGCTGTGGGTAGAGCCAGCCAGCACCTCCCAACTGCTGGCAAGCAGTCAAGAGGAACTTCAGCTGGAAAAATAAAGCATAGAGATTTCCTGAGAAGAGGACAGACCTTTTCAGAAGCAGGACAGGTGAGGAGTAGATCAGTTCCAGTCCCAACTCTTCAGGTAAGTTCCCTTATGAAAAGCTGTGGTCATTAAAGACCCTCACTTCCACCCCCTTCAGCAAGATTCTTAACTCTGACTATAAGTGTGACTTGGTAGCTGAAGAACCTTCCCCTTTTCCCCCTTCCCCCATAACCCTTCTTGGTCTCAATTCTTTTCTTTTCCCAACTTTTATCCAACTTCCCTTGCTTCTTCTCTTCCCCTCTTTCCTCACTCATTTCCATTCTTTCTTTGCTCATTCTCCTTTTCTTTCTTCTTTTCTCCCTCATCTCACCCCTTTCTCCCTTCCCTCTTATCCTCTTTTTTTTTCTATTCTCCCTCTCCAATCTTATTTTCCTCCAGTTCTCCCTCCTACTCCTACCTCTTTTCACTGAACTTCCCCTCCCTTACTCCTCTTTACCTCCTGCTCTCCCTCTTTTACCCCCTTCTTTTATTCTTGCCATTCCCCATTCCTGTTTCTTCTCCCCCATTTCCTTCTGCTCCCTCTCTTCCCTCTTTTACTTCCCATTCCCCTCTTCCTTTTGCTCTTTTGTCCATTTCCTTTTGCTTTCCCTCCCTTTTCTTTTCCTTCACCTCCCTCCTTTCCCCTTAGCCCTTATTTTTGCTCTTTCCTTCCGTTTGCCATTGCTCTTTCCCCTCCCCCTCTCTACTATTGAGGTCTCCCTAGGGTGCTCACACTCCTGAAGGATACTGAGCTGGGCTCTGGTGCTTTGTGAATTCTCCTCTGACCTATAGCTTTTTTTCTTCTTACCTTCCCTTCCCCCAGCCACACGCCAAGTTCTATATACCTTCTTCCCTTCCCTCCAGCAGGGTAGGGAATAAGAAGTTGCCTTGAGGCTTCCGGAGGTAATGTCAGTAAAGGGCTTTGAACTCCAGCCAACCGGTCCCCAGCGCCTGGATGAAATGAATCATGGGGATTAAATATTGATAACTCTGTGAGAGTGGGCACTGATGGAGTCTTTTTTCTCAGGCTGGGCTCTACTCCTCCGGCTCCAGAAAAAGGTACTTTAAATTAAAGACCTTGGGGCCAGTATCCCCATCTGAAGCAAAGGGATGGGTGGAACCAAACCTTTCTTTCCATTAGCCCCAAATGGCCTTTGCTGCCCTGTTGGGATGCTGATTTCCTCTAATGGGTTGCTCTCTCTGCCAGAGGTGCTTGTAATCTGAAACCACTTCCACCCCCACTCTCCCCTAACTCTCCCACAAAGCCCTGAAGTAGGCTGTTTTCTGCTGCTCACTTTTGTCTGTGATATTTCTCTCTCTCAGTGGGAAGGCTCTAGTTCATTGGGGGGGGGAAGATTCCCCAACATTTGAAGCTGGACACTTATGCAACCCAACCCCCCTCATTTTACAGACTATGATACTGAGGTCCAGAAAAAAGAAATGTCACCCAGAATTAGTGACATTGCAAGGACTGGAATCCAGGGCTCCTGGCTTTCTGGCCATGGATCTTTCCACACCCTCATACTATATGTAGTTATGGGCTTTCTTGGATTATTATTATTATTATTATTATTATTATTGGCCATTTTAGTCAGGATGATAATAAACAGACCAGAGTGAAAATTTTTTCTCTTTTTCTTTTCCAATCTCATTTCATTTTGAGAAAACAGTTTTCCTACCTAAGAATATCTCTCTCACTTTTTGTGTCTCTCTGTCCATGTCTCTCTGTCTCTCTTTTTCCTGTTGAAAGTTTTGTATGCTTTCAGGGATGCTGATGAATAGACAGGTGACCTAGTCTGAACTTCTCTTATAACTCCCCAATTAATTAGATTCCTTTTTGACATCTTCTATCCCTCTTCCATAATGAACACCATAGC
This sequence comes from Myrmecobius fasciatus, assembly GCA_023553655.1. Lineage (NCBI taxonomy): Eukaryota > Metazoa > Chordata > Mammalia > Dasyuromorphia > Myrmecobiidae > Myrmecobius > Myrmecobius fasciatus. Next base: position 221,310 of record JAJPUD010003871.1, read on the forward strand.
CAGTAAAAATGCCCAGAGTAGGGAGATGAAAAGCAGCTTCAAAAATGATCTCAGACACTTATTAACTATAAGAATTTGGGCAAGTCACTTAACTGTTTACCTCAGTTTTCTCATCTACAACATGAGCTACAGAAGGAAATGTCAAACCACTTTGCCAAGAAAACCTCAAGGAGTCACAAGAGGAGATGAAAAGCAGCTTCAAATCTGACCTCAGACACTTAATAGTTGTGAAAGCTTGGGCAAGTCACATAACTGTTTACCTCAGTTTTCTCATGTATAAAATGAGCTGGAGGAGGAAATGGCAAACCACTTTGCCAAGAAAATCCCAAATGGGGTCACGTAGAGACATGGCATGACTATACTGAGTCAACAGGGAGATGAAACTTCTGGTTTCAAGAGCAACAAGGAAGCCAGCATTACTGGGTCTCAGAGTATGTAGGAAGGTGAGGTGTCAGGCATTAAAGTGACTGGAAAGGTTGGGGGAAATGAGACAAATTATGCCAAGTTTTGAGCACCCAACAGACTCTTAGAGTTGATCATGGAAGTGAGGGGGGAGGTTATTAAGTAGGAGGATAACCTGGCTAGACCTGTACTTTGGAAAGATCATTTTGAGCTGAGAAAAGGCTGACTAGTACCTGTGCAAGGGAACCAACGGTAAGCCTACTTCAGTAGTCCAGGTGTGAGGCGAGGAGGGTCTGTACCAGGTACAGTGATAGTGGCAGTGTCAGGAGAAAAGGGGCATACAAGAGAAATACTAAGACAATAAAATGGACAGACAGTAGCAACAGACTGGATAGGGAGTTGGGGGGGGCAAGAATAGTGGGTTGGAAATAGGCTAAAAGTGGGTTAGAAATGAACTAGAAGGGAAAGCTAGGTGACGCAGTGGATAGAGCACCAGCCCTGAAGTCAGGAGGACCTGAGTTGAAATCTGGCCTCAGACATTTAACATGTCCCAGCTGTGTGACCCTGGGCAAGTCACTTAATCCCAATTGCCTCAGCAAAAAAAAAAAAAAAAAAAAAGTGAGCTAGAAGTTGGTTAGAGCAGTGGTTCTCAAAGTGTAGCCCACAGAATCCTGGGGGTCTCAGAATCCCTTTCAGAGGGTTTATAACTTCAGAATTAGTTTTTATTTCTAATATGGTAAATATCTATAAATATAACACATAAAAAACTCTTTGGAGAGATTCTCAATAATTTTTAGTAGTAGAAAGGGACACTGAGAATAACAGTTTGAGAGTCACTGAGATGGAAGACCCCATTTGCAAGCGGCCTTTCTATCCAAGGGATTTTGGAATTTTGAGTTCCAAGGACATTGCAATCTCTGCTATGACTTTTACGTGAGCAAGATCCTGCCTGTTTTAGACTTTTGATTTAGCTCTCTGAAGGCCCTTCTATCTTCCACAGTTCAGGAGTGCACCGGGGAGACTCTCAGAAGGGATTTTTTTTCCAGTCCTATCAGCATTTCTTCCCTGCTCCAGTCTCCCTGAGTGCTCCCACCTCTCCCAGCCCCAGAATGGCATTCAAAGCAGCTAGTGTGCGCTGAATTCCTTGGTTTTACTTAACCTCAGAGGACCCAGAGCTTGGTTATCTCCAGGAAGTGCCTTGCATTAGCAAGTGCTTTCATAGGGTGTGGTACTAGGAGCTCTGGACGGGCTGTCAGGAGTCAACTTGCAGGGTGACTTTAGACAAATTGTTTCCCTCTAGCCCTCAGTTTCCTGAGGGTAAGATGGCCAGGAAGGACTAGATACTTATTAGGGCTCCTTCCATCTCTGATGACCTGCACCTACTCAGTATCGCAGCTGCATCTGCCCAGTGGGCACTCAGTGTCCTCGGCTTCCAGGACTTGCAGCTCTGAAGAATGAAGAATGACTCTTAGGGAGTCAAAGCCCTTAGAACATTAGGTCTCAGAGCAAATGCTGCAGATCTCTCTCAGAACAGAGGCAGAAGAAGCCTTATCACTTGAACTGTCAGTGTTTGAGGGGACTATCCAGTCTAATTCCCCCTTTTTCCTGGAAGAGGAAACTCAGAGTTGGGAAATGCCTGGCCCAAGGTTGAACAGAGTTTTCTGTACATACAAGCTTTCTATTCAGTAAGAGCAGGAACGGGGCTTGTTTAGAGAGGAAACTCCCGAGCCCAGTGAGATTCTCTTCTTAGGCAGAGGAAAGACTCCTGAGTCTTGTCTGTTTTACTAGGTGTGGCTGGGGGAGTGGGAATAGGGGAGGAAGGGTATCAGATAGATTAGGGCTGGGCCCGACCCCTGTGTGTGTGTGCCATAGGGATAGAGGTTCGGGCTGTGTCCTTGAATGCATTACTGAAGGATGCTAACCTTTCCCCCTCTTACTATAACCCCTTTTCCTTCAGTTTGGAGGCTTGGAAGTCCCGAGGAGTGGCCAAAGTTTGCCTTCAGATTGCCATGATAGGAGGGATTCCAAAGAGGGGAGGGCAGTGTCTCCTCCTGCATTTTATTCAGCCATTTCAGCTTTTCTGTTCACTTTCTAAACTGGGCTGGGCTGAGGGGAGGATCGGGTGGGACTTGGAATGATTAGCCCCCCC
>JAJPUD010003872.1:0-25078 GCA_023553655.1 Myrmecobius fasciatus
TGAGGTCTGTTTAAGGCAAAGGTGGGACAGCTGCTTTAATTTGCCCTGGGGCAATTCTGCTGATTGAGTTATTTCAGGAACTGGGCAGTTCTGCTGATTGAATTATGTTAGGTGCTAGGCAGTTCTGCTTTAGTTCACCCTGGGGCAGTTCTGCTGATTGAATTATTTCTGGTGCTGATCAGTCCTGCTGATTGATTGATCGCCCTAGGGTGCTGTGTATTGGCAGCTAGGTCCGATGCTCATCAGGGGTTCAGTGGTTCACAATCTACCCCCCACAAAAGGCAGACCCTCCAAACCATCTGCCCACAATCAGGATAGATTGGCCCAAGAGGCCCCCAGAAGACTCCCAGGTGTGTGAAAAGCACAACACTCCCACTCCTGTTCTGACTCCTATTCCAGCTCCCTGCTCCAGCTCCCTGCCCCGGTCTCCCTGCGGTGCAGTCTGGGTTCAGCAGACCACCCCCCCTGCCCAAATAAAACAGACCTGTTTTGAAGTTCTTCCAGAGTATCTTCTTCTAGAATTGTGTTGTCCTCCAGATATTGTGGATTTTTTTGCTTCAAAATCAGTCTAGAGGCTTCCTATGTTGTTGGTTTGAGGGAAGGTTAGAGGAGGTTACAGAGACTCCTGTCTGATCTCCGCCACCATGGCTTCACCCCCGAAAGTCCCATCTTTGGTATTCCTAATCAAAATATTCATACTAGCAGATGGTACAGTGGAAAGAGGGCTAGATTCAAATCCCAAATCTGCTGTTTCTTCATTATATGACTTTGGGCAAACAATTTTCCTCATCTATAGAATGGAACTGGGATAACAGTCCTATGATCCTATGATTTCTTTTTTAAGGCTTAACTACCTTCCATTTAAGAGAAGAAATTTTTTAGAGTTCTTTGGATAGTAAGGAGATCAAATCAATACTTTAAAAATTAACTCTGATCATTTATTGGAAGAACAAATACTGAAGCTGAAGCTTAAATACTTTGGCCACATAATAAGAAATGACCAGCACCAGCCCTGAAGTCAGGAGGACTTGAGTTCAAATGTGACCTCAGACACTTAATACTTCCTAGCTGTGTGACCCTGAGCAAGTCACTTAATCCCAACTGCCTCAGCAAAAAAAAAAAAAAAAAAAGAAATGACCTTGATGTTGGGAAAAATTAAAAGCAAAAGGAGAAGGATTTGGGAGAAGATGAAATCAATAAAATGTTAAAGAAGAAATGAATATGAGTTTGGATAGACTTCAGGAGAGAGTCTCTAGATTAGACATGACCAAAAAAAAAAAAAAAACAAAAACAAAAAAAACCCAACATTTTAAGATTAGAGAGATTCTTTTTCTCTTAAAATTAGGCTGCAGCCAAAAGTTGTTCTTACTCTTACTGAAATTACCATATTTTCCTCAAGGCCTATCTCAGACTTTTCCATCTCCCTTACTTTGAACAACTTCAATTAAAATACTTTCTTCAGTATTACCTGTCCTTCCAGGAACTGAATGACTTTAGCGGTATCTTTCATCTAAATCAAAACTAATGTCATGTTAAAAACAGAATGAAGTATTAAATAGTGACCTTCGAGTCAGGAAGATGGTGTTCATGTCTCATCCCAGACACATATTAGAAGCTAGGTGATCATGGAAAGTCCAGCATATCAGGTCACTCTTTAAGATCATAAGTTAAAGATGAATTGTCAGAAGGGAATTTCTGTCTTCGCAAGTCTAAAGCATTCTTCCTCCCTTCTGCCATCTTCCCCTCTATTCATCTCCACTATGGATAAATTTATACCCACTCTCACTCTGTTACTGCCATGTTTCACAAGATCACTTAGAATGGGCTCCCTGTTCTCTCCCTGGCTCCATCCCTTATACCCCTTCCTTAGCTCCACCTGTCCCCCTTAGAATTCCTTGTGCTTCTCACAACTCACAACTACCCTCACTCTGCCCCTTTTCATCTTGCAATACAGCAGTGCATTCTAAATTGAAGCACATCTTTTCCTAATTCAATACCACATAACAACATACAAAAATAACCTTAGTAAGTCAACCAAATAAAATGTAGATTCATAAATGTGGGGTTTTGTCACAGTATATTAATCATTTAGGTTACTGTGGTGCAAGGGGCAAACATTTACAAAATGTAATTGCTATGTCCCACTATTAGCCCCTCATAAAGATGTCCTAATGATAGGCCCACCTCCACCTGCCTTATAAGTTGTACTTTTTGTAGATAAGATCAACCACACAATTCAAATTATATTTGTATATTCTCTTCCTCTAGCTTCATGAGAGATATGAACCTTTTTCAGGAGAAAAGTATGTCTGTGAATTAGTTTTCTATACTTCCTGGCTCCCTGAAACTTAAAATTTCCTCAGAATCAATTCTAGCCAGACTGTCCATGTGAGAAAAAAGAATATCATCTACTTAGGGTTTTGTTGGTACAAAATGTACCATGGGTAGAGAAGCCACAGAAACTTTGTGGAAGAGGAAATTAGCATTGCCCTTACAAAACCCCCTAGTAAATTCATTCAGCAAATGTTTACTGAGCATGTTCTCTGTGCAGGAAGATGCTTTGACTCCTCAGTAGGTAAGTGGACAAAGGATATGAACAATTTTCAAAATTTTCAATAATCACTTGAAAGCATACATCAGATAGAACCCATAGTAAAGGAAATGGAGATTAAAAACAAAAATGATGATTTCTCCCTCCCCCCAGACAAAAAACCCAGAAGCAGTTGATTCTGGAGGAGCTGTGCTAAAACAGGCATCTGCTGGTCAAGTAGTGAAATGATCCAACTGTTATGGATGTCAATTTGAATTCATGTAAGAAAAGTGATTAAGTCTAGCTAAGTAACTAAGACTACCCTTCAATCTAGCATTTGAACATATTCCCCAAGGAAGACAGGTAGAAAAATTATTATATAATATTCATAGCAGTAACTTTTGCTGCAAAGGACCAAAAACAAGGTGAATGACCACCAGTTTTGGAATGGCTGAACCATACACCATGCTATGTCAGGGCAATGTGTTGTTGTCTGGTAAGAAATCCAGAGAAGCAGAAGAAGTTTTGTATGAATTGATGCAAAGTAAGATAAGTAGAACCAAAGGACACTAGACACAATGACTATAACAGTATATATATATATATATATATATATATTTTTTTTTTTAAATTTCTAAAAAGAGAGTTAAAAAGGGAAAAAGAAAAATAGTGGTCATTCCCGAGAACCAATGATAATATACCATCCTTCTCACATCAAGGAGACAAAAAGCTACAAAGGTAGAATGTTATAGAAATATATTGTCACATGTAGTCAATTTTTGGTTAATCCTTCTTGCTCATTATGAGATAGGATTCAATGTGAAAGGAGTAGCAGAAGAGAAATTTTTTTTCATAAATAACTGTGATGTAGACAAAAAGCATCTGCATTCAAAATTTTGTTTTGTTTTTAAAGAAGACATTGCAGGGGCAGCTAGGTGGCGCAGTGGATAGAGCACCAGCCCTGAAGTCAGGAGGACCTGAGTTCAAATCTGGTCTCAGACACTTAACATTCCCTAGCTGTGTGACCCTGGGCAAGTCACTTAACCTCAATTGCCTCAGCAAAAAAAAAAAAAAAAAAAGACATTGTGTTAAAAAAAAATACTAGAAATACATACCTTACATTCTCTAGCATAATTCCTGGCATATAATAAAATTTTAATAAATTCTTGTTAAATGAATTTATTAAAATTTTGTTAAATGAATGAATTCCCCCACTGAAAAAACCAAAATATTAACCATCTTCATTGCTATTACAGATGACTTAAGCCAGAAATTAAAACCTTTGGGTGAAGAAGAGCGAGAGTTCATTCTGAATTTGAAGAAAAAAGAATGTGAGGAAAAAGGGTTTGAATATGATGGAAAAATCAATGCATGGGATTTGCATTACTACATGACCCAGGCAGAAGAGCTCAAGTACTCCATCAACCAAGAGAAGCTCAAAGAATACTTCCCAATGGAAGTGGTCACCGAAGGTCTCCTAAACATTTACCAAGAGGTATTGGGCCTTTCTTTTGAGCAAGTGACCGATGCACACGTCTGGAATGAAAGTGTTACTCTCTATACGGTGAAAGATAAAGCTACCGAAGAAGTGTTAGGGCAGTTTTACTTGGACCTATACCCAAGGTAATTCTATAAATTACTCCTCACTTTGTTAGCCTTATATTGATAATAATTCTATTATATCCTTTGCTTTTGGTTATTTTAAAATTCACATTGTTGAGGGTTCACTAATCTCCATTCTGGAATTAATCCTCTCAACTTCATTTTCAACATGAGTTGTTGCATAGCGCTAGGTGTTAAATCGGATCTGTTCTTCTGAATCTCTTTCCCATTCTTTAAAAATGTAAAACCCATAGTAGGTCAGTTTCAGTCCTCAGTTTTACTACACCAAAAGAAAACATAGTATCCCCAGGTCACTAATTCACAGAAATTACCCACTCTAAAGGACTTCTCATGCTGGGTAAGGGGATGAGTAATTATTTGACGCATTTAATGGCAGCTGGGTAACCATATCAATATTGTTATAGTTCAACTAGTGTCCCAATGTGAGGTGTTAACTGTTCTATGCAATTCTATTGCTTAAAATAAAACCACTTTAAGGGGCAGCTAGGTGGTGCAGTGGATAGAGCACCAGCCCTGAAGTCAGGAGGACCTGAGTTCAAATCTGGTCTCAGACTCTTAACACTTTCTAGCTTTGTGACCCTGGGCAAGTCACTTAACTTCAATTGCCTCAGCAAAAAAAGCAAAAAATAAAAATAAAAAAAAATAAAACCACTTCAAATGCTCATTTAAAATGAGAGGTACCAAGGAACATGTGGACCACAGTGTAAGAATTTTAGAATTCTTACACAGGTCCCTTTCCAGATTCAGGAGTGATTATTTTTGCCTGCAAGTCCCCCTCACTCTCCTTTATGTCTGCCAAGATACACTCAATATAACTCCTTAGCCTAGCATGTAAGGTTTTCCACAATCTGCCTCCAACCTACCTTTATTTCACACTACTCCCCTTCGCAGTCTCTACATTTCAGACAAACTGGTCTACCAGCTGTTCTCAGATCTCATCCCATACTGTCCTACGTCCATGTGTCTTCACATTAGGCTATTCCCTATGTATAGAAAATACTCCCCCCCACCCCCATTTAAATCCTCCTCTCCCTTTAAGACCAAATTTTGGTACTATCTCCTCTCATCATGAAATCTGCCCTGATATGTAATCTTAGCTGAAAGTGAGTTATCTTTCTTCAAGTATTTTTAGCCCCACCTCCTTTTTAATAGTGTTTTATTTTTCTAAATACATGTAAAGATAGTTTTCAACATTCTTTTTTTTTTCCTGAGGCAATTGGGTTTAAGTGACATGCCCAGCATCACATAGCTAGGAAATGTTAAGTGTCTGAGACCAGATTTGAATTCAGGTCCTCCAGACTTCAGGGCTGGTGCTCTATTGACTGTGCTACCTAGTTGCCTCTCAACATTCATTTTTGTAAAATTTTGTGTTCTAAATTTTTCTCCCTCCCTTCCTTAACTCCCCCTCCCCAAGAAACAAGCAATCCAGTACAGAAAGGGGGAAAAAAAGCAAACAAATAACAAAAGATGACAATACTATGCTTTGATCTGCATTCAGTCTCCATAGTTCTCCCTCTAGATATTGGCATTTTCCATCTCAAGTTTATTGGAATTGTCTTGAATCACTGCATTGCTTAGAAGAACCAAGTCCATCATAGTTGATCCTCACATAGCCTTACTATTACTATGTACAATGTTTTCTTGGTTCTGTTCCTATCAGTTTATGTAAGTCTTTTCAGAGGCTTTTCTGAAATTAATCTGTTCATTATTTCTTATAGAAAAATAATGTTCCATTACATTCATTTACTATCACTTATTCAGGCACTCCCCAATTTATGGACATCCACTCAATTTCTAGTACCTTGCCACTATAAAAAGAGCTGCTACAAATATTTTATGGGTCCTTTTTCCTCTTTTTTTTTTTATTAAAGCTTTTTATTTGCAAAACATATGCATGGGTAATTTTTCAGCACTGACCCTTGCAAAACTTTGTGTTCCAAATTTTTCCCTCCTTCCTCCTCCCCCCCTCCCCTCTCCCCTAGATGGCAGGTAGTCCAATACATGTTAACTATATTAAAATATATGATAAATACAATATATGTGTACATATTTGTAGTTATCTTGCTGCACAAGAAAAATCAGATCTAGAAAGAAAAAAAACCTGAGATGGAAAACAAAATGCAAACAAACATCAACAGAAAGCATGAAAATGCTATATTGTGGTCCACACTCAGTTCCCACAGGCCTCTCCCTGGATATAATGGCTCTCTTCTTCACTGAACAATTGGAACTGGTTTGAATCATCTCATTGTTGAAAAGAGCATGTCCATCAGAATTAATCGTCATATAGTCTTGTTGCCGTGTATAATGATCTCCTGGTTCTGCTCATTTCACTTAGCATCATTTCATGCAAGTTTCTCCAGGCCTCTCTGAAATCATCCTACTGGTCATTTCTTGTTGTTTCCATGACATTCATATACCATTATTTATTCAGCCATTCTCCAACTGATGGGCATCCATTCAGTTTCCAGTTTCTAGTCGCTACATAAAGGGCTGCCACAAATATTTTTGCACATGTGGGTCCTTTTCCCTCAGGCCCTTTTCCTCTTTTATGATCTCTTTGGGATACAGACCAAGTAGTGACACTGCTGTGTCAAAGAATATGCATAGCTCCAAATTGCTCTCCAGAATGGTTAGATCAGTTCACAACTCCACCAACAATGTATTAGTGTCCCAGTTTTCCCACATCCCCTCTGACATTTATCATTATCTTTTTTCTGTCATCTTAGCCAATCTGAGAGATGTGAAGTGTACCCCAGAGTTGTCTTAATTTGCATTTCTTTAATCAATAGTGATTTAGAACATTTTTTTATATGACTAGAAATGGCTTTAATTTCTTTATCTGAAAATTGTTCACATTCTTTGACCATTTATCAATTGGGGAATGGCTTGTACTCTCATAAATTTGAGTTGATTCCGTATATATTTTAGATATAATGCCTTTATCAGAAAAACTGGATGTAAAAGTATTTTTCCCAGCTTTCTGCTTGCCTTCTAATCTTGACTGTATTGGTTTTGTATGTGCAAAACCTTTTTAATTTGATATAATCAGTCATCCATTTTGCATTTCATAATCTTCTCTAGTTGTTTTTTCCCCATAAATTTCTTCCTTTCCCACAGATTTGAGACTCTTTTGTTCTCCTAATTTCCTTATAGTATCATCCTTTCTGTTTAAATCATGAACCCATTTTGACCTTATCTTGGTATAGAGTGTTAGATATTGGTCTTTGCCTAGTTTCTGACATACTATTCTTCAGTTTTCCCGGCAATTTCTGTCAGATAGTGAGTTCTTATCCCAGAAGCTAGAGTCTTTTGAGTTTATCAAACATTAGATCACTATTGTCATTGAATACTGGTCTTATTCCCTTTTGGTTGAAGTTTTCCTTTGCATTAGTCATAGACATCATATTTATCTACAGAGTATATCCCTTTCAGTAGACAAGGACTCCTTAAGGCCAGGAATTTAAAAAAAAAAAAAATTTTATCTCTATCTCTTTAACAGCCAGCATAGTGCTTTACATGCTGTAGGTACTTTATTAGTTTATTGAGTTGACTTTATTTGAATTAGAAACTCAGAAAATAGGCCTTTACCACCACTTTTATGAAATCTGGCCTTAACTATGACTGCAATTATCTTTTGTGGGAATGTAGAAAGTATGGGAGTGAACGTTAAGATAGGGGTTCTAGATGACAGATTTTCTTTCTTTTTTTTTATTAATACTTTTTATTTGCAAAACATATGTATGGATAATTCTTCAACATTAACCCCTACAAAACTTTCTGCTACAAAATTTTCCCCCCTACTCCCTACCCCTCCCTTAGATAGCAGGATATCCACTACATGTTAATTATGTTAAAATACTTGATAAATCAAATATATGTATACATATTTCCACACATCATTTTTGTGCAGGAAAAATCATATCTACAAGAAAGAATAATCAAATAAAAGAAATACAATGCAAGCAAACATCAATAGAGAGCATGAAAATGATATGTTGTGGTCCACATTTCACATCTCTCTCTCTGGGTATATATGGCTTTCTTCACTGAACAATTGGAACTGGTTTGAAGCATTGTTCTGCTCACTTCACTCAGCATCAGTTCATGCAAGTCTCTCCAGGCCTCTCTGAAATCGTCCTGCTGGTTGTTTCTCACAGAACAATAATATTCCATAACATTCATATACCATAATTTATTCAGCCATTCTCCAGTTGATGGGCATCCATTCAGTTTCCAGTTTCTAGCCACTACAAAAAGGGCTGCCACAAACATTCTTGCACATGTGGGGCCCTTTCCTTCTTTTATGATTTCTTTGGGATATAAGCCCAATAGAAACGCTGCTGGGTCAAAGGGTATGCACAGTTTGATAACTTTTTGAGTATAGCTCCAAAATGCTCTCCAGAATGGCTGGATCTGTTCACAGCTCCACCAACAATGCATCAGTGTCCCAGCCTTCTCACATCCCCTCCAACACCTTTCATTATCCTTTCCTGTCATTTTAGCTAATCTGACAGGTGTGTAGTGGTACCTCAGAGTTGTCTTAATTTGCATTTCTCTGATCAATAGTGATTTGGAGCAACTTTTCATATGACTATAAATAGTTTTAATTTCATCATCTGAAAATTATCTGTTCATATCCTTTGACCATTTATCAATTGGAGAATGGCTTGAATTCTTATAAATATGAGACAATTCTCTATATATCTTAGAGATGAGACCTTTATCAGAACCCTTAAATGTAAAGATGATTTCCCAATTTGATGCTTCCCTCCTAATCTTGTCTGCATTAGTTTTGTTTGTACAGAAACTTTTTAACTTAATATAATCAAAATTATCTACCTAGTGTTCAATTAAGAGTTCCAGATCTTCTTTGGACATAAATTTATTCCATGTCCACAGATCTGAGAGGTAAACTATCCTATGTTCCTCTAATTTGATTATAATATCACTCTTTATATCTAGATCATGAACCCATTTAGATCTTATAGGTGTGGGTCCAGCCCTAATTTCTTCCACACTAGTTTACAATTTTCCCAGCAGTTTTTGCCAAATTGTGAGTACTTATCCCCAAAGCTGGGGAGGATGACAGATTTTCTAAATAAAAACTTTAGATTCAAGACAGACCAATTCCTTGTTAACTAGCAGTTTCAGCAGATGAGAGCCAGAAAATGATGGGAGATACTAGGAAGAAAATAGACAAAGTAAAGAAAGGAAGAAAAAAATATATAAACCTGAGTGCTTTCAGTCATTTGAAAGGAAATCAAAGCAAGTCCTATGGCTTTCATTAAGTGATCTGTAACTTTGAAGTTACTATCCTTGATACTGTTTCTCTCCAAGGAGAGGTAAGCTTATATGGAATTGGTGCCTCTTTCTAGACCAAGGTAGAGTATTCTGTTTGAGACAAAACAGTTCTATTTATAAATTGACTACTTTTAATAGTATGAATTTTTCCCTTTTGAACAAAGGAAGAATTGAACTGTTTGTGGTCTAATCTAATTGGAACCCAGTCTTATGAGAGGAAACAACTATTTGTATAAAATGAAAACTAACTTTGACTTCAAATTGGCTTTTACCTCTGTGCTAAGTACAAAAATTGAATTGGTACTATCCTCAGAAAGGACAAGGATATTATTAAAATAATTTAGGTAGTCAAATGTGCCAGGACGGGGATAATTTTCAGAGTCATATTTCCCAATAAAAGGAGTCTTGATTCTATAACTTCAAGGCTGTGTTTTTAATTCTTTTACAATCTGAGTGCAGATCAAAACATACTATTTTCACTTTATTTTTTCATGTTTTTATTTCCTTTTAGTCTGTTTCTTTTTTCACAATATGATTACTATGAAAATATATTTTACATAATTATATATGTATAACCTATTTCATTTATAACCTTCTTAGGGAAAGAATAGAGGAGAGAGGGAGGGAGAAAATTTGAAATTCAAAAACATTTTTAAATTAATGATAAAAACTGTATGTCTTTAGAAAAAAAAGATATTATTTTTTAAAAAAAACACTTAAGTAAAAATCACGTTACCTTGTTTTCCACAAAGTGAATTAAGTATAGTAAGAACCACATCCATAATTTTCTACCCTCCATCTCCTTTGGCATGCTATGGTGGCTGACCATTGTTTGTATAAATTCTCAATCTGTAAATCACAGGCATTTAACCTGTTTATGTGTTTCTGTGTCTCTTTAACTCAGGGAAGGAAAGTACGGCCATGCAGCCTGCTTTGGCCTTCAGCCAGGGTGCCTCCTACCTGATGGTAGCCGAATGATGTCTGTGGCTGCCTTGGTAGTAAATTTCTCCCAGCCTGTTGCAGGCCGTCCCTCCCTGTTGAGGCATGATGAGGTGAGGACCTACTTCCATGAGTTTGGTCACGTCATGCATCAGATATGTGCACAGGTGAGTGGCTTTTTGAAATCTTTCATTCCCTCTCAAAACCCCATTGTTACCACTGCTTTATTCTAGATCTTGTGTTTTTTTTTTTTTCTTCTTTTGACTGGTATCTTGTTTTGTCCCCTAAAATCCCTTTTTTCAAAACCTATTCAAAGGTTTTGCCATTATTATGCAATGGTACAAGGGCATAACTTTTTTGTTTATTTTCTCTTCTGTATTAAAATTTTTTTCTCCATTTAATAAGCTCTTCTCTTATTCCTACCTCCTTCTATATGTCTCCATCAAGAAAGAAAACCAAAACTGTTGTTGTTTTGTTAAAATAAAAATTGCAGAATTGGGCAAAATAAATCTTTACTATGTACAAAGGTGCAAAAAAAGTGTGTCTTGTTCTTCATATTGAGCCCATCATAAACCCTATGGAATTACAGTTGGTCATTGTTTTAATCATAGATCTTAGGACAAAGTTACATAACCTTCAGTATGTGTGGCTCCTTGTTACCACACCCTCCTTCAGGAACATAAGCCTAAGAAAATTCAGCTTCTAGAAATGAAACAAACTTCTTTCGTTGGGTGCCATATACTGACTTTTCATTTCTATTCTTCCATGTAAAACCTTGATGTAGACTGGATAAATTATCTGAGATTTGAACTGTTTCTTGTATTCATTAATCTTTTGTTTACTAACTTCAGTTTTATATTCTTTATTTCCTGGAAATGACATAATGTATCTTTAAAAAGAGACAAAATGATGCAATATATGTATTCAAATCCAAATCATAATGTGATTGATTATTCATCGCCCCCCCTTCTTTGCTTTGAGTGAAAGAAATTCGGAATACTTGAAAAATTCATCCCAAGGTACCTGAATAATTGTTTAATGGCACCAATGAGCCATATTTCAATAGTTCTTCCATAGTTGTATATCCTGACGTACTTTTCCTCCCCTCTGAGCAGTTCCTGTTTTACTTTTTCTACAACGAAAACAAATATTTTAGGAAGTTCAAAAAGCACAGAACTTTAGAACATTCAAAAATCATTCCAGAAGCTATCTGCATACCTGGAAACATGAATCCCTAGCAGACTGAAAGAGGACAGTCTGTGGTCTCCCAGGCAGGAGAAACACAAGAAACAAGAAATATCCCACCCTGGTTTTCAAAAAGACACAGGCTTCATGAAGACTCTCTTGGGGAAAAGGGGTTTAAGAACTATGGCATTGGAGACTCTCTTGGGAGCTCAGAAAAGAAAAAAGAGATTTGTGTTCTGAAGATAAGGAGAAAATAAAGAAAATGTAGAAGTTCAGATTTTCAGCAAAGAGAAAAGGACTGGTTCGATGTGTTTCAGTAAGTCCCAAGTAACCATTCCCAATGGCTTAGGTTCTACCGACAGTGATCAGACTGCCTATTCAAGAAGGAAAAAACTAATGGTCTCTATCTGTTACATTTTGTAGCTTTATACAAACTAACTTTGCTGATTGGGGAGGTTAGGAATTCAAGATCTAACTTCTTATCTTGGAGCTATAGATTGTTGCTGGGGTCATATTAAGTGTCTGATTCTGAAGAAGTGGTGGGCTAACCTTAGGAAAAGCAAGCATATTGCTTTCTGGCTTGTGTGCTTTCTTGTGATTTGGAGAATTCATGAAAAGGTATTTTAGTACTTTGGTTTCCTTCAATGAAATGTTTTCAAGGAGTTTTAGTGGTTTTATATATACATATATATGTAGATAGATAGATAGATACATATATAGATACAGATAGCATTAATAATAGTAATGATTATAGTTAGCATTTATATGGCACTTAAAGATTTTTTTAAATGTAGTATTTAATTTGATTCTCACTACAATCCTGGGAAACAAAAGCTATTATTGTTCCCATTTTATAGATGAAGAAACTGAGGCTGAAAGGTTAAGCAATTTATCTAGAATTATACAGCTAATAAGTGTTTTAGGCAGTATTTGAACTCAGGTCTTCCTCATGCCATGTCCAGCATTTTTTCTACTGTTGCATCTAGCTGCCTTGTATTATTTTTTACCTTGACCACATCATAGACCTCATAAAGCCCACTATAATCTTCCTTACTTCTGTATTTTTCTTGGTCATTTGTTCAATTAAATTTGTCCTTGGGCCAGCTACTTTTTATTTTTTTTAATTTTCCTTTTTCTTTTAAAAATATTTATGTTCATAAGTATTTCTCATTTTTCCTTTCCATTGACTCCCCAACTGAACACCACCACCACACACAAAAAAGTGAAAAAATCAAAACTCCAATAATATACTTGCATAGACCAGCAAAAAAATTCCCATATTGAGTATATCCAATAATAAATGTCTCATTCTGCTTTTTCAGTCTATTTCCTTTATTACAGGAGGAATCTTCTGGATTCCTGGTTTATCATTGTTATGATTAGAATCCTAAAGTCTTTCAAATCTATTTTCTCTATAATTTTTTTCTATTTTTTTTAAACTAGTTCTGCTCACTCTATTCTGTCAGTTCATAGAGATCTTCCCAGTTTCCGCTGAAATTATTCCTTTCTTCATTTCTGATGATAAAATAGCATTCCATTCTATTCACACTTCCCAGTTTGTTTAGGGCACCCTTTTAGATTTTAGTTTTTTGCTACTATCATAAGATCAGCTGCTTCAATTTTGAAAATTATGTTCTTTACTATATTTAAAGTCAGACTTTTGGGGGTAGCTACATGGCACAGTGGATAGAGCACTGGCTCTGGAGTCAGATATTTAACACTTACTAGCTGTGTGTCCCTAGGCAAGTCACTCAATTGACTCAAAAAAAATTAAGTCATAGACTTTTTCATTGTTTTGCAGAACTTTTTTCTTCCTTTTTTCCTCTTTATTATAAAGGATGGCCCTCTGAGAGAAGGTAAGAAGAGGGATGATAGACAAAATGTCAATAAAAAATTTTTTTTAACTACATATTAAGCATTATAATATTTCATATCTGATCAGCTCCTCCCTTATCATCAGCACACCTGAGCATACTGCATTTACCAGTCAGGAATCTCTTCCTTATGGTAGAAGAACATATCCAGCAATGTGAGTTTTGCTGACCTCATTAATGTGCACAAATGTGTCACACCCTGCAAAACAGGGCTTTTAATACATTACCTTGATTGGTCAAACTTCTTGTAAGATTATGTCTAAATAACTATTTAAATTTCTTGTTTGCTTGACTATTAATCCCTTTAAGTGCTCCCGTAGTCCAAGGCTTTAAAATATATTTAAAGAGCAATATTTGGAGCCAGTGTTGAGTGGGTTTATTTTCCAAGTTTTTGATAAGGTCCCACCAAGACCCAGCTGCATAACAATTTCAGACCCTTTTTTTCTTCCCTAAACAACATAGTGGTGCTTTGGCATCATTTTCACATATAAGAATAGCCTGTCTTGTCTGTCTGGGAAAGAGTAAGTGAATAAATAGCTTGCAACACACATTTAGCAGATTAGCTTGAGAGATGGCGGTTCAGTGATTGAGTCCTCCATTACAGCTGTCTGTAGATTTTTAGCCTATTGGGCTTGTCTTGGAGATGTTTTAGATGTGTTGGCAAAAAAGGCCAGTCTTCAGACATGTGGCAGTACTGGTTCCATATTTGGTCAGTATCTTGGCACAAGATAGTCACTAAATGCATTTCATCAGCATTTCCTCATGTTGTCACTACTAAGTCATTAGGAAGATAACAATCTAAAGGATCTCCTGGTATCTGTTCCTGTTTCATGGCCTTGTTGTGGTTTGGTATCTCATTTTCAAGTCCTATTCTTCCTGTAAAGAAAGGGATATTAAAATGTTCTTTTAATTACCCTTAGTTGTATGTTTGGCAGTTTTTCAGTCGTTTCCAACTCTTTGTAACCTAATTAGGGGATTTCTTGGAAGAGATACTGGATAAGGAAAACTGAAGTAAACTATGTTAAGTGACTACAACTAGTAAGTCTCTGAATCTGGATTTGAACTCAGGTCTTCCTGATTCCAGGCTGGAAGCTGTATCCCAGACAGAAACACCCAGCTGTCCTTGTTTACCTTATGTTTCTTTGGGTACCTGCTATTCTAATTCCCCAATTAGATTATAAACTCCATGAGGACATTGTTTTTCTGCTTTTGCACCTTCAGTGCCTTACTTTTAAGTGGGCACTAAATGTGTCACATAATGTGTCCACTTCAGCCACTATTCTAGCTTATCTTTTGTCACCTGGCTCTTGCCTTTTGTCACTTATTGCCTGGAGCCTTGCAATAGCCTCTGATTTAGCCTTCTTGCCTCAAGTCTCTCCCGATGCCAGTACATACTTGACAGAGCTGGCAAAGTGATTTTACTTGAAGTGCAGGTCTGACCATGTCAACCTCCTTGTCAGTCAACACCCTGTTACCTCCAGGATCAAAAATAAAATCCTCTGTCTGACATTTAAAGCTCTTTGAAGCCTGGATCTTTTTCCCTTTTCGTTTCTCTGGTCTTTGTCCTCTCTGGGCCAGCCATACTAGTCTGCTTGTCATTCCTCACACAAAAGAACGCTTTCTCCCTTCTCCATGTTTTTTTACATTCTGAATCCCTAAAGTCTAGAATGTTTTCCCAACTTGCCTTCGTCTCTAAGAATCCCTTGCTTGCTTAAACGTTATCTTCTATATGAAGTCTTTCCCATTTCCCCCAAATTCTTGTGTTGTTTTCCCCCAAACTACCTTATATTCATTTTCTTTATATTCTGTACATATTTACAATGTACATTATCTCTTCCCCATGTAAATGTAAACTGCTTGAAGGCAGGGGTCATTTAACTGGTTTTTGTATCCTGGTACTCAACATAAAGCCTAGCATCTGGTAAAATGCTTATTCATTAGTTGTTTTTGTTGAACTGAATTGTTTAGTACTGAACTTTTTAAGGATAAACTTATGGCATTAGTAAAACTGCACCAAAGTACACTGAAAAATGTTAATATCTAGAAGATAGCATGCAATTACTCTGGAATAGGGGTTCTTACCCTGGAGTCTGTGACTTTTTTTTTTCTTTTTTTTTTTCAGTATTTTTGTGACTATATTTCCCTATAAATGGTTTTCTTTGTAATCCAGCGTATTTCATTTTATGTATTTAAAGTCATTAAGAAGAGTACTTAGTCTGCAAAAAGGGTCCAAGATATAAAAAACCATGAAGAACCCCCTGCTTTAAAATTAAAGAATAACACAATTCCATACACATGTATTATTCCTTCTTGTCTGGGGCCCTGGTGTAGATGCTATTCAATGTCAGTGTGCTGCAAACATGTTGGGAGGTCACAGAAAGACAAAAGAGTCAATTAAAATTGAGTAACAACCAGACAGGGTCTAGAGTCAATAGGGATCAATCCCCAAAGTCTAGATAAAAAAGGAGATTGGCATTTCAGGGATGTTGAGATGCCAAGAGACAGAACCATCAGTTAAGTCTGCAGGGATTGGCAAACTATGGAGAGGGAAAGGATTCTGTTTTGGTACAGTTTTTGAGTTAAGAATGGCTTTTACATTTTTAAATACTTTAATTTTGTTTAAATTAAATCTTTATTTAAAACTGTTCTCACTCAAGAGCTGTACAAAAATAGACTTCCAATTTGCCAACCCCTAGAGTTGGGCTCATCCAAAGAATATGTTTTCTCTTTTGATTTTATACATTTCCTGCTCAAGCTACCATTTTTAAAATTTTAATTTAGGTTTAGCCACCACCCCCATTTCTTTCACACCCATTTGTATCCTAGCTATGTTTTAGCAGTTATATTGCCTTTCTTCTGCTTATTTCCTACATTGGCAACAGTTTGCTTTCAGGGTTGAGATTGTACCTGGTGAATCCTCAGGCAATATATATCCCTAGTGGAGCCTCACCCTTCTCAAATAGGAGCAATTTAAGAGAGAAGGCTACTTATTGAGAAACAGCTTAATGTAGTGGATAAAGGACCACATATAAAGTCCAAAAAGACCAGAGTGTATTTCCTGCTGCAGAAACTCACTTGATAGGTGACAGTTTGCAATTTGCTCGATCTTTCTCAACTTTGATTTCCCCATCTGTTAAGAGTATTCTACCTTGAGAAGTTGTTGGGAAGCTCAGATTGAGGTAATATGTGGAAAAAAAAAAAAAGCATGTTGTGAACTTTAAAATGTTTCATAGTTTTTTTATTATAATTGTTATTAAAATTTCTCTTTCTGAAACAAGAACAGAAAATTCAGGATGAATATTAAAAAATAATATCTGTTTGCATGACTTCAAATGTATCATGGGTATCTTGTTTCTTGCCTTCTTAATGGGTGGGTGAGGGCTGAAGGAAGGGAAAGTGTTTGGAACTGAAAATTAATTTAAAATGAAGAAAAATGAACATATTAGGACGACAATTTGGCCAGTGTTTTTTTCAGCCTGGATTGAGGTAGAAAAGAAAGACCCAGAAAGGAACTCACTTCAACCCCAGGCAACCCAACTATCTTCTGACAAATTAAAACTATTACCTCTCTTGCTCTTTGCTATCATTTGAATGTCAGGCTAATGAACTGAGGTTAATACAGCTCAGTTTTTTAAAAAAATACCTCCTTAAAGAAGAACTGGAATGCTTAATTGAACATCAGATAGATAATTTTGACTATATTAAGTTAAAAAGTTTTTGTACAAACAAAACCAATGCAGTCAAGATTAGGAGGGAAGCAATAAATTGGGAAATCATCTTTACATTTAAGGGTTCTGATAAAGGCCTCATTTCTAAAATATATAGAGAATTGTCTCATATTTATAAGAATTCAAGCCACTCTTCAATAGATAAATGGTCAAGGGATATGAATAGACAATTTTCAGATGATGAAATTAAAAGTATTTCTAGTCATATGAAAAGTTGCTCCAAATCACTATTGATCAGAGAAATGCAAATTAAGACAACTCTGAGATACTACTACACACCTGTCAGGTTGGCTAAAATGACAGGAAAAGATGACAAATGTTAGAGGGGATATGGGAAAACTGGGACACACTGATGCATTGTTGGTGGAACTGTGAACGGATCCAACCATTCTGGAGAGCAATTTGGAACTATGCTCAAAAAGTTATCAAACTGTGCATATCCTTTGACCCAGCAGTGTTTCTATTGGGCTTATGTCCCAAAGAAATCTTAAAGGAAGGAAAGGGTCCCACATGTGCAAGAATGTTTGTGGCAGCCCTTTTTGTAGTGGCTAGAAACTGAAAACTGAATGGATGCCCATCAATTGGAGAGTAGCTGAATAAATTATGGTATATGAATGTTATGGAATATTATTGTTCTGTGAGAAACGACCAGCAGGATGACTTCAGAGAGACTTGCATGGACTGATGCTGAGTGAAACAAGCAGAACCAGGAGATCATTATATACAGCAACAACATTACTATATGATGATCAATTCTGATGGACATGGCTCTCTTCAACAATGAAATGTTTCAAACCACTTCCAGTTGTTCAGGGGAGAAAGCCATATACATCCAGAGAGAGGGATGTGAAACATGGACCACAACATAACATTTTCATGCCCTCTATTGATGTTTGCTTGATGTGTTTCCTTTCTCTGATTTTTACTTTCTTGTAGATACGATTTTTCTTGCACAAAAATGATAAATGTGGAAATATGTATACATATATTCGATTTGTCAAGTATTTTAACATAATTAACATGTAGTGGATATCCTGCTATCTAGGGGAGGGGTGGGGAGTAGGGGGGGAAAATTTGTAACAGAAAGCTTTGTAAGGGTTAATGTTGAAGAATCACCCATACATATGTTTTGCAAATAAAAAGTTTTAATAAAAAAAAAACCCTCCTTATTTGAAATTGAGTAGTAATTTACTGATATCCATCTGTTAAGGAGGAGCTAGAAATGAAAAACACTTTGTCAATAAGGAAATACTCTGTGACTAAGTAGCCAGGCAGGAGAGAACTGGCTGGCCTAGGAATTTGTCTCTAGCATTCTGGTTTCCTTTTGCCACTGACCCCAGGCAATTAATTCATTTGTCATTTTATACATCTGCCAGATGGAAATGATGAACTGACCTACTTGAATTGCAGGGATGTTTAGTAGATAACAATAATAATAATTTTCCTTAATGCAGTACTCTAAGGGTTACAAAATGCTTTCCTCACAACAATCCTGTGAGAAGGGCAGTTAATAAGTAACATAAAATTCTGACTAAAAGTGTGATTCATAGTCTTCTTACTATTATTACTTCCAATGATGGATAGGAATGCGGGTCACTTGGGAAAAGAGCCAATGGTGTTTCAGCTTTCTCTTTGTGGGTTGCAGCTGTCCCTTTTCTGTGGCTGAATTTATTCCCCCAAAGGACTTCTCCATATTCTTTGAATTTGACAACAGATCTTTCAGGTCAGGAGGCAGAGCAACTCGGCTTAAAATCGATAATGTAGAAAACCCATAACCACCAAGGTCAAGTCTCATGAGACTGGTCTTTTACAAATCAAGTACCATCATTGATTTCAGCAGTCTCCTTCATCTCTCCTGGGGTTCTGGCTTATGAAAACAACCCTTAGATGGGACTACTGAAAACAGGTTTCTTAATTAGCAGGACAAGCCAGGTGACTTTGTTGTTTAAGTAAAACCAAGTTGTAGCTGAGAATTTTCAGTAGTTCAGTTCATACAAAGTTTATCTTGGCACACTTCTAATGTATGAGTTGGCTAGTTAATCTCTCTTTACAGTATCAAGTCATCTGTTGTAGGTTCTGCTGTAGTGTAAGAGCTCTTAATGAAGTAGATTTTAGGCATGGATTTCAGGAAACTTCTCCTCTCAAGGATTTTTAACCAGACTGGAGTTTATGCTTGCAGTTTTCTAGGCATTTCATGCCAGAGTATTTCCTGCAGCAATAGGACCTGGTTACTTTTGGGGTTGCCACCTGCCTGAGTAGTGATTCGGTGGGATTACGCTATTTATTTTGTGGGACATTGAATCTACTTTTAAAATACTCTAGTATCTCTGGAATGCTTGTTAGCATTGTTGACTAATTCTTGGAGTTAGTTTGCTTCAACACCCTACAATTTTTCACACTGAGAACTATAGGAAGGATTTAAGGAGTATAGAGATAAATCAGAGAGCTGGAAAATTGAACTTGCCCCAGTATCAGAAGAGTAAATAATTCAGAGGCTACTTTGCCCCCACAGAGAAGGCCCCCGACCCCTCAATGTAGAACTCGCTTCATTATGTAGAGGGGTTCCCAACCTCTGCTGGTACTAGCTCTTTCCCATATATGGTTTTTGTTGTTGCTGATTTTTTGTTAGAGTCACATACCAGTAGCAGTTAACTATGAATTCTTGTCTATTTGGAGCTTTAGTTGTTTACTGGAAATAGAGTCTTTGAATTTTGCTGGGGTTTTGCTGCTTTTATTTGAAAAAAAAAATTATTCAAATGGAGTTGCCTTGAGGGCACACAGAGAATCAGCATGACTGACATGTCGGGAAATTAATGAGTGATGGAACTATTTTTAGACTCCCCTCCTTCAGAATATTTCCTTTTGTTCCTTAGAAGACATTGTTGATCTGTTCATTCACTGGCTGTGTTCCCCCCTCTTCTCCCCACCTACAAAATGGCTTGTGAACAAAATAAGCCTTATCTTCTGTACTAGGGTGACACAAACATTCCAGTGGTTCTTTTCTTGCATCTCAATTCTTTCTTGTTAGACATTCGTTTGTTCAGCCTTTTTCAGAGGACTGAAACTCCCAGCCTTTGTTCTCTGGGGTTGATGGGTTTTTCCCCCTCATAAGCAAATCATTTTAAAATGATTTGCATAGACATGATGTGCATGTCAAATATCAAGGTTGTATTTTTTCCTGAACCATTAAATGGTGCTAGTTGATACTATAAAGCTACCTTTATTTTATTTTAAAATTACAATCATCAGAGGTTTGCTTGCTTCAGTCACGGATTAATCAATCATTTACTAAATGCTTTCTATGTGCTAAATGCTGCTAGGCACTGGAGATGCAGATACAAAAGTAAAACAATTTCCTTCCTCTAGGAGCTTACTTTCTACTTTGACAATCCAACATGGTCACAGATCAGTCAATCAACAAACATTTATTAAGTGCCTATTGTGTGCCAGGCAATGCAGATTTAATTACATTGAGTTAAATAATCACTACTGTTAGGGACCTTCTTGTCAGATAAGACCATACAAGTCTTACAAGTTTTTTTTTTAAATACAAGGTTTTTTAAATTATTTATTTTATTTTTAAAAGCTGATTACACATGAAACTACAAATCTGTTATATAACACTTGGTATGCCTTTTAAATATGTAGTAAAGTTGTGGTATAAGTTTTTTTTTTTCTTTCCTCTCTATTCCCCCTAAAGATGGCTACCATTAGACACAAATATATAAATATATGTAAAAATCATTCTATGCATACTTCTATGTATTAATTCTTTGTCTAGTGTACAGGCAATAGCAGATGGGCCATTTTGGCCTGGACATAAAATGTATGACTGGAAATAATGTGTAATCAACCTGGAAAGATAGATGGAGCCAGATTGTAAAAGACTTTAAATGCCACTGAGTAGTTTGCGTTTTATCTTATACGTAATTTGAAGCCAGTGAAGTTTGTTGGGGTTTTTTGGGTTTTTTTTTTTTTAATTTGCAAAACATATGTATGCGTAGTTCCTCAGCATTGATCTTTACAAAGCTTTCTGTTACAAATTTTACCCCCAGTCCCCACCTCTCCCCTAGATGGCAGGAAGTCCACTGCATGTTAATTATGTTAAAATACTTGACAAATCGAATATATGTATACATATTTCCACACTTATTGTTGTGCAAGAAAAATCATATCTACAAGAAAGAAAAATCAGATAAAGGAGACACAATGCAAGCAAGCATCAATCAAGAGCATGAAAATGTTATGTTGTGGTCCACATTTCACATCCCTCTCTCTGGGTGCATATGGCTTTCTTCACTGAACAATTAGAAGTGGTTTGAAATCCTACTGGGGATTCTTAAGGCAGGGATATTAGTTAAAAGGTAATTGTAATAATCCAAAGGAGAGGTAATATGGGCCTGAACTAAGATAGTGAATTTGTGATTTGAGAAAAGGGGACATAGACAAGTACTCTTGTGAAGTTAAATAATGTCAACAGATTGGATATATGAAGTGAGTCAAAATGAAGAGCTAACAAAAAGTTATCAAACTGTGTATACCATTTGACCCAGCAGTGTTTCTTTTGGGCTTATATCCCAAAGAGATCTGAAAGAAAGGAAAGGGACCTACATGTGCAAGAATATTTGTGGCAGCCCTTTTTTTAGTGGCTAGAAACTGGAAACTGAATGGATGCCCATCAATTGGAGAATGGCTGAATAAATTATGGTATATGAATGTTATGGAATATTATTGTTCTGTAAGAAACAACCAGCAGGACTATTTCAGAGAGGCCTGGAGAAACTTGCATGAGCTGATGCTGAGTGAAATGAGCAGAACCAGGAGATCATTATACACAGCAACAACAGTATTATATGATGATCAATTCTGATGGACATGGCTCTGTGCAACAAAGAATTGTCTCAAACCAGTTCCAATTGTTCACTGAAGAAAACCATATACACCCAGAGAGAGGGATATGAAATATGGACCACAACATAACATTTTCATGATCTCTATTGATGTTTGCTTGCATTGTGTTGCCTTTCTCTGATTTTCTTTTTTTTTCTTGTAGATAGGATTTTTCTTGCACAACTTGTCAAGTATTTCAACAGTATTAACATGTAGTGTACTGCCTGCCATCTAGGGGAGAGGAGGGGACTGGGGGGTAAAAGTTATAATGGAAAGCTTTGTAAAGATCAATGCTGGGGAACTACCCATACATATGTTATACAAATAAAAAGCTTTAATAAAAAAAAATTTACCCTAAATTCTTGCAATAAGCAATAAAACATGGGAACAAGTAGAGGAACATGCTGAAAGGTGACCTGAAAGTAAGATTGGTGAACAATATAATCTTGTTACAAAAAAAAAAAAAAAAGAAGAAATGATCAGCAGGATGATTTCAGAGCGACTTGCGTGAACTGATGCTAAGTGAAATGAGCAGAACCAGGAGATCATTGTACAGGGCAGCAATAAGACTATATGATGATCAGTTCTGAAGGATGTGGCTCTCTTCAACAATGAAATATTTCAAACCAGTTCCAATTGTTCAATGATGAATAAAGCCATATACACCCAGAGAGAGGGATATGGATGTAGACCACAACATAACATTTTCATATTCTCTATTAATGTTTGCTTGCATTGTTTCCCTTTTCAGATTTTTTTTCTTATAGATCGGACTTTTCTTGCATAGCAAGATAACTGTAAAAATATGTATACACATATTCAATTTGTCAAGTATTTTAACATGATTAACATACATTAGACTTCCTGCCATCTAGGGGAGGGGTGGGAGGTAGGGGGGAAAATTTGTAACAGAAAGCTTTGTAAGGCTAAATGTTGAAGAATTACCCATACATATGTTTTGCAAATAAAAAGCTTTAATTAAAAAAAATGAAGAGCTAAGATGACACTTAGGTTGCAGGCCTAAGTGACTGGGAATGTGGGATAAATTCTCGACAATAACCCAGAAGTTTGAAATAAAAGTGAATCTGACAGAGAAGGATGGTAAATTATATTTTGGACATGTCGAATTTGAGATTTTTATGGAGCATCTAGGTGGAGATAGCCAACCAGCAATTAGAGATGCAAGGTTAGAACTCAAGAGAGGAGGAGCTAGGAGACTAAGTGGATAGAGCATTAGCCATGGAATCAGGAGGAAAAGAAAGAGGAGGAGGAGAACAATTACTCCTCTTCCTCAAGAAAGAGATAAGATGTATAGATTTAGGAGAGTTCTATAGAGTAGCAGTATAGGAGTAGTGAAATGAATTCATCAGGACAGAGTGTAAAGTACAGGAATCAGGGCACTCACTTATTGTGCACCATAGCCCTAGTTTCAGTTGTCCAAGCTATAGGATAGTCAAAACTACAACCAAAGAAATACACTGAAGCTTTACTCTATGGCCTCCCCCCTCCCCATTCACTACAGGAATTAATCCACTCTACTTAAGTGGAATTTCCAGCCTAGGGCTGAGTTATTCAGTGAAAAATTATGGGAGTACAAAGTGGCCTAACCCAGACTAGATAATGTTTTCTATCAGTGTAGCCCTCTGCTCTATCACCACACCCTTATTTCTTGGTTCTGTAATCAAAAAAGTATTGATGCTGTTTCTAGTCCCAAAAGAAGAGTCAATGCTCTATTCAGTAATTCCCTAGGCCAAAACGGTCTACCTTTCTGGTTACCATTCTCCTTGGCTGCCCCATCAAAATATAAGTTTCTTGAAAGCAACAATTGGCTCCTTGTTATCTCCAGGTCTTAGCTCCATATCTGAGACTAGATAAGCACTGAATAAATGGTTATTCATTCAAATAACACAATTTACTGTGGACAGACAAGTCAGTCTAAGGTAGTCCTGTCTTGGATGATTTTTCCAGAGGGCATAGTTACCAAGATACCAGAATCATATTATGTTACTTCTCATACAATCAATTCTCTTGCATTTGTTTTTATTCAATTCCACCCAACTCTTTGGGACCCTATTTGGAGTTCTCTTGGCAAAGATATCTAAAGTAGTTCGCCATTTCTTTTTCTGAGGCCCCCCAGGATTAAGTCACTTGCCCAGAGTCTCAGTTAGTGAATGTCTAAGGTCACATTTGAACTCAGGTCTTCCTCACTCTTGGTTAGGTGTTGTAAACACTGTACTATCTTCTCTTAATTTCAAGACAGTTACAGAGATAAAGTAGGGGACTCAGCCCTCAAGAAACTTGCAATCTAAGAAACAAGTAAGGACAAAGAAAGTGGAATATGATAAATGGATAAAGATCATTTGAAAGAGATGCTAAGAGATTTAAAGGGGGGGGAGAGGGGGGCGGAGCCAAGATGGCGAACTGCAGACATCATTCTCTCTGAGCTCCTGAGACCTTCCCTCAGACCCAGAACAAATTAAGCTTCTGAACTAGTTCTGGAGTGAGGGCTCAATCAAACACTTGGAGCACAACGCACTTCTCTCAAAAATCTATTTTTAAAGAACTCCGGAGAAAGTCAGTTTCAGATGCGCAGAGGATCAGCAGTTTGCCGTGCTCAGACACCAGCACGCAGCCGGGGTGGAAGTCTGGGGTTGGGACGGAAGTCCGGGTTTGGGACGGAGCAGCGGATTTTAGGTACCCAGGAAGTCCCTGGGAGACGCTTGGGCCACTTTGCTCTGCTTGCAGGCAAGTGCTTTGGCAGATCTGCCTTTGGTAAAGGGTGGATTGAGAGCAGCTGAAAGCGTGGTCCTAGTGAGGATCTAGCCCGACCAGCACCATACCGGAAGTCAACTCCGCAAACTGCCCCAGGGCAAATTGAAACAGCTGCCGGTCCTGTGTTTGATTCAGACCTCAGCTCAAAAACATGAGCAAGAAGCAGAAGAGAGCTCTCACCATAGACAGCTTTTACGGAGAGAAAGTAGGGCAGACCCCAGATTCTGAGGTTC